>PGSH02012957.1:0-80482 GCA_002915635.3 Ambystoma mexicanum
GGGACAGGGAACAACCTGGGAATTACCGCCCCATTTCACTTCTAGATGAGGCTGGGAAAATGTTTGCCAAAGCTATCCTGGAGCGATTACAGAACTGGGAAGAATCAAGAGGGTTCATTAGCCACCTACAAGTTGGTTTTCGGAAAGGGTACAGCACAATAGATCAGAGCTTCCAATTCCATCTAATCCTGGATAAATAGTCAGCCCTTAGTCGTGTCAGGATATATGCGGTCTTAGTAGATCTAAAGGACACTTTTGACTGTGTTCCCAGAAATTCCCTGTGGCAAGTGCTAAGAAACAAAGGTATCCCCCAGAACTTCTTGATCAAAATCCAACAGCTGTATACTGATAACACATTGTTTGTATGCTGAGGTTTGAGGGGCGAGTTGACAGACCCAATTGCTTTTCAGAGAGGTGTCCGGCCAGGCTGCATGCTAGCCCCACTCCTCTTAACATTTATATCAATGAGGTTATTGACCCACCTAGATTGGGCAGCAGCAGGCTCCCTGCACTGTTATTTGCGGATGATGCAGTGTGGCTGGCCACATCCCCAATGTGTCTTAAGACCACTCTGGCAAAGTTCATTGACAAATGCAATGAATTGGGTCTGGAGCTCAATAAAGAGAAAACAAAGACACTTGTCATCAGACCTCGCCTGGCACAATCCTTGAGCTTGACATTAAGGTGGATGGAACAAATCTAGAACATGTCCTATCCTATGACTACCTTGGAGTCAGGTTCATGGACAACGGTTTGTGGTTGCAGTAGGTAACTAACGCAATGGCCACTCGTAAAATGTATTGTGGCGGCATAGGGCATTTTTACCGAATGCATCACAGCAATGCCATTAGCCCATTCCTGCTATTACACCGGATGCAGGCCATTTCCTTGTCACTATATGGGGCTGAGATATGGGGACACATGGGTTTCGAAATCTCTGGCCATTGTTGAAAGGACATTTTTAAAAATGCTATTCATGTTACCAAGTTCTTCGCCTAGCACTAGTATATTTATGGAATGCAACCTTCAACCGGTCGAAGATCAAGCAAGGTTGAAACCCCTTTTGTATTGGATGAGGATTTGGACCTCGCCAGATTTGGCCGTATATAAAGATGCCTTGGTGCATATTTTGTCTCTAGTGGGGTCCAAGTCCCTCCCATGGTTCAGATAAGTGAAAACAGAATTATCTAAACTGAATCTGGACCAGTACTGGAGAACTGAAGCGACAGATCAAATGTGCAGGTGGTACCCTCTCCCATTGCAGGTTAGAAGAGGAATGCACCGCTCTTAATACCGTTTTGTATTATTTATTGTATAAACCTGATTTGGGGCTTGAGCATTACATGGACCTGATTAGCCCGAGAAATGTCTGGCCGCTATATATATATACAGTTCTCTCTCAATACTCTAAAAGTGGGATCTTTTACACAGAATTGGCCAGGGTCAGGGGGTTCTTTGATTCTGTCATAAAATGACTGGAAAAAAGACAGACACCGATTGTTTGATGCAGTAATGTTATGTTATGAGTGAATATTTTTCTACCACACAGTGTAGTAACTATGTGTTCCACTTTTCTTATCAGCCAATCAATCCGTTATTATTTTGTTTTACCTCAACAGTTATCAAGGGATTGGAAAGTGTAAATTATAGTTCCCAAGCAGTTATAAGCACTTTTCTTGTACAAGTGGTTAATTTCTTCTCTAAGCACCGAGTAATTCACTTAGAAAATGTTCACTGACTGTTTTTTAGCTAATTTAAATGTTCTGCCCTAAACATGCTTGGGTAGGGTTTAGTGTAATGCTTCAATAAGGCATAGAGAAGCAGTTTGTTTGCTTATTCAATTCTTGACAAATGCCTTGTTTTTACTAGAGTTGTGACTTACTGAGGTGATCTGTATTTATGGGCTTGGGGGTTGGCCATCTGAGGAAGAAACACATCCTTTCTCTTTTTGGGGGTGAGGGAGTTAATTATATTTATGTGCAGTCTTTAACATCATTAATATCACACACTATATCTGCTGTGACGTGTTCATCATCATCATATCACCATCTCCATGGGGACTTAAACATAATATGTATCACACACTATCTCTGGGAGGGACTTTAACATCAATGAAAGCCCTCACCATCTCTGTAAGGACGTTAATATCATTATATCGCATGCTATCTCTGTAGGAACTTGAGCACTAGTGTTATGATACAGAATCTCTCATACGTATCATGCACCATCTCTCTGGGGACATTAACACTATGGCCCTCATTACGACCCTGGCGGAAATCGAAAAACGATGGCGGAAATGCAATACCGCCATCGAATAGCGCTCGGTGCGATTATGACCCGTCACCGTAAAGTACGATGCCATTAGCGACACCGTAGTGAACGCCAACGCTAACTGCACCAAGTACGCGCACGCGCGCCATGCGAAACCGTAATTACCACCATGGCGCAACGGTACGGGAATTCTGACCCTAGCGGACATGTACCTAACGCCATCAAGCATGGCGGAAAGTACCATTCCGCCATGGTGAGAAGTACGGCATCGCGAACCAACCGTAAAAGGCCCTACTGAGTGCCTGTACACCACTCCCTGGCCACATTGCACAACTCCTCGTAGGTGCAATGAAGTCACACAATGCAACCAGTGAAATGTACAAGTCACCCATGCATGCCAACGAACAAATGAATGTAGGGGCTCCAAGTGCCTTGTGAGTGGCCATCCATATTTGCCATGGCACCATTGCCGTACTGATGCAGCACAGGCATGTGAAGGTTCAAGTACAGCAACATGAACTGAAAACTGAGACAAACAAAAACAGGCCCCCCATCGCTTGACACCAGTGTAAGGCAACATTCAAAGCAGTATCCTGAGTGAGACTGCACCAGCCCTGTACTCCTGCCAGTAAACAAACCAACCATCAGCATAAGCATGTACCACACAAGTTGGCAGAGTGACTGAGCAGCCAGGCACATCTCAAGAGGGGCCAATGGGAGCTGCAGGGCACAGATGGCACGAATACAGAAGCTATTCCAATGGACATGACCTCAGTCTCCCTCCAAGAAACGCACGCAAACACAGGCACCTGTGACCAGCCATATTCTGATAATCACATCATTCCACCAATCCACCTGGCTGACCGGCATCTGTTACACAAAAGCTAATCCCCCGCCCATGAGCATGACATCATCAAAACAGTCATAATGGCAGCCCCTATCCCTGACCTCACTGGGCTTCGTAGGCAAACGCGCCCAGTACAGTACCACGCAACTATACTCAGAAGCCGGAACCCAATGCAGATCTCCTCACAATACATCGCTCCACAAATAGGAATATGCTACATTACTTGCAAAGAATAACGCTACACGGTCAATATCAGAATAGAAATTTAATGCACAACAAAATCACCAAGTCCATACAGCCATTAGGTCATGAACTCCAACAATATTCATTATTGTGGGCTGCATCCGCAATAAATGACCAGCTTCTTCTTGTGTGACGCCCTGTTCCTTCATGGTACACAGGGGCTACATTCACGTTCAAAAAGGCAACATGGAAGCGCCTAGAACCGCAGGGCCGTCCCATTAGGTAGGCACTAGTCCAGCTGAAAGGTCGAAATGTTGCTCCTAGCCACTAGTACTGCGTAAGGGCATGTGGCCCATTGGCGATCGTCCCATAAGATCGTAATGGTGCTCCACTGATTAACACGAAGCAGCAGGTGTCGGGAGTAAAAGCCATCTGCAGGAGTGGCATACAGATGGCAGTGGCAAAAGGGAGGAGATACCTGTCAACCAAAAGAAAGAAAAAGAATATGAATGGCCATCAGAACTACATTCGAACAACTCACTTCAATGATCACACTAAATCCACAGCCATATGCATGCTAGCCCACTCCAAAGGATCATTTCCACCCAAAAATCACTTGCGAATCATAACTATATAAATCGAGGTGAAAACACTATTACAAACGAGTGTTTGTGTGCATGCGTCTGTTAAAACAGAATCCATCAGATGGGATTAGTAACGTGCATAGACACAAGTGTTTGAAGGCGCGTCGAGACAGGGAGGGTTCAACAAGGGCAGATAGACGATGGTCCCACTATGGCAGCTCTGCATCACATAGCGCAGGGGAGGTGGATAGATTCCAAAAAGCCCTGTACATGGCAAACTCTCTATTAAATCATCTGTCCATGCATCCATACATCATTCCCTCATCCCGGTATGAAAACGCCTGATTTTATACTCACATAACATGTGAAATTTCCATTGAGTCTGTGCGTTATGCAGTCTGCAAAATCCACTGTGCTCCAGCCCGTAATTCCAGTGTTGTGAAGTAACATGTATTTGGGAACGTCCGGCCTCATCGTCCACTACGCTATTGCGCATCCCATACTATTCATATCAATCATTGCATTCTCGCCATGGCCCCTGTCCCAAGGACATTGAACAATAGAACGTTATATTTGCAGTCAGACCTGTGGGCATCTCCTCGCCGCTAGCTGAAAACCGAAAGCGCTGTCCTTCGAATTCCTCATTTGCAACATCACGTCGAAAAGGCATCTGTGACCGCTTGAAATCACAAATTCATCCATGTAGTGCGGCAGTGTGTGAAAATGGCAACTGGCTTCACTCACAAATGGGACGCCCCGCCCGTCGGTGAACCGCGGTACAGTGCTGCATGAGGGTCCACCGTTAATCGAGTACTACATTCCACTGACCCTTCACAAGTTTGTTCGCGACTGCAAAGATAGTATGTGAAACAATGGGACCATAGCAGAATGAACATATGAACCAATATCTCACTGCCATCGGGATGAAATACATGATTGTAATAGCAAGATGCCATGCGTCGAATTGCAGCGTTGTGTGCGGGACGTGCTCGCCCAAAGGGGATTGCAGCTTGCACAGGTGGAATGAATCACCACAGGTGGAGGCTATACAGCCTGAAAACACATAAATTGCACACCCAACCCCCTCCCACAACCACACCCACTCCAAAATGCTACCGGCAGGACTAGCGATGTTGGCCCTGGGGGACCTGATAGCACTGCAAGTACTCCAACTTCAAGAAGAAGACGAACACCAACTACTACAACAACCGGCCGCACAGAGGAGACGCAGGAGGAGGAGGAGGGCAAGGCAGGGCCAGCAAGGGCCGCCAGCACAGCCACTACCACCACGCAGGCAGCCCGCAATCCCACGCCTCCGAGCACATCCGTTCAACCTCACTGATGAGCAGATCCACACCCTCTACCGTTTGGACCGGGACACCATAACCGCCATTGTGGACATGACACAGGCTGACCTTGTCAGCATGATAGATAGCCCAACCGCCATCCCACCCCTACTGAAGGTGGTGTCTGTACTCCACTTCCTGGCCACAGGCACCTACCAGCACACAGTCGGACAGTTGCATGGCATTTCACAGCCACTGTTCTCACGGACACTATTGCAAGTGCTCGATGCCCTCCTGCAGCACGCAGACGACTACATCTCTCTACCACGCTCGGAGCAGGAAATTACGAACACAAAAGTGGGATTCCATGCACTTGCCGGCATACCGGGTTGCATTGGTGCCATCGACTGCACCCATGTGGAATTGGTTCGTCCCACATGCCATGGAGGCCCAGTACCGCAACCGAAAACAATTTCATTCCTGAATGTACAAATGGTGTGTGACTCCAACAGGATCATTACACATTGTTGTGCCCGATTCCCTGGATCAACCATGATTCTATGGTCTTACGGAACTCTACAATACCACGCTACATGGAGCGACACGCAGGGAACAGATCCTGGCTACTCGGTGAGTCTCATTTCATGCATGATGATGTGGGGTATGTGATGCGGCAATGACCTGGCAGGAAGGGGGGGTGCGTACGTAGCAATGGCATTCCTCAACATCCTTTATTGTCCACATACAGGTGATGCCGGGTATCCACTGAAGAGATGGCTCCTTACACCACTCCGGAACCACAGAACCAGCATGAGGAGGACTACAACCATGCCCACTCACGTACCCGTGTAGTCATAGAACAGGCATTCGGCCTACTGAAGGGTCGTTTCCGCTGCCTCAGCAGGTCTGGCGGGGCACTCCTGTACCGCCATGAGAAGGTTGCAAAGATGGTCATGGCATGTGTCATGCTACACAACATGTGCGTACGTAGAAATGTGCCCATGCCCCTGACGCTGTACTGCATGCACCTGAAGATGATGATGATGATGAGGGTGGGGATGTGGAGGCACCTCAAGGAGTCCATGAGGCACAGGATGCACGTGCAATCCGACAGAGCATCATAGATGCATGCTTCTAGCAACCACGCATGGTGCCTATTACACGGAAAGGGGACCTGTGGCACTGTGTGTGTGTAGTACAGGCACAATATGGACTGTACGCCTATAAGGCCTCGTACACAAAGATCAATGTCCACACATCTCATTGGATGATCGTGAAATGTTTATAGCATATGTGAAATTATGTTACACACCCCATCGACCCGCCACCCAAGTAAGCCAACACACCCCCCTCCACCCTCCTACCTCCCCCCGAACACCAGTGTCCAAAGATGCTCATTGTCAGTGGGCAGACGCTATTGCAAGCCCCCTCTCCGGGTATCAGGGGCACCCCTGCCTGTGGAGCGCAGGTTCCTCCCAGATCTACGTTGGGGGCTGCCCTGGACGGAACTTGCAACGGATGATGTCTCTGCCTGCTCACGTCCATGCATGTCCCTAAGGGTTTGTGAGAGCTCAGTGAGCACACGGCGCACAGCGGCAAGTTCAGCACATACGTCTTTGGACGTCGCATGCAGTTCCCCCTCAGGCTCTCGGTGCTTCTCTCCATTTGTACTCTCAGGCTCTCGGTGCTTCTCTCCATTTGTACTCTCAGGCTCTCGGTGCTTCTCTCCATTTCTGCCCTTAAGTGTCTCTGTACATGTTTCTATGGCTGCCTTAGTACCCCCACATTCATCAGCATGGTCCTTGAGGAGCGTGGCCAGTTGCTGCTGTTGCACGATACACTGGTCGAGGGACTGTTGCCTCTGCTGGGCCATGGACATTTGCGGTGGTGTCACAGAGGGGCTGATCACCTCATGTTGCCTTGCCACAGGGCTTGTGGGGATGGCCAGTCGTCGTCTTGTGGGTGCCCCTGCGTGGTATCCTCATGGTGTACGGGATGAAACAAACAGGGGATTGAGACAGGTCATGGATGGATCGTACATCGACATCACCGTTTTCTGTGTCGGAGCATGCTGCCATTAATGCAGTGTCACCTATGGTGCTGCTGCACCAGAAGCAGTGCTTCTGTGGCATCCATTGGGGGGACCTGTGGTGGTGCTGTTGTGGCATGCTGGCTGCTGGGGTGCCTTTGAAGTCCCCTCCTGTGTGCTGCCACTTGATTTGTGCTGCTGCCGTGTCTTGATCCGTGCAGCTGAGGTGGAGGATCTTTGGCCGTTGGTCTTGGCCCTCTTTGCAGGTGTGCTGGTAGGGGTGTCCTGGAGCTCGTCGTTTGAATCGGACCCTGTGGTGGAGTAAAGGAGGGCGAGCGTTATTTATGGGTCTGTGGAAATTGGAATGGCAATGTATCACATGCATTGGGGTGGTACCTGAGGGTGATTTGGGTCAGGGCCTTGGAGGTGGTTTCATTTTTGTGTGGATTGAGGGTGCAGTTGTTTTGGCAGCCTGCAGTTAGGGTGTGCCTGCTGCACGTGTAGAGGGTGTTTTAGGGGTTTTTAGTTATTTGTGTATTTATTGTGACTTTTAATGTGCGCTATCAGGCCAATGTATGTGGACGTTCTCCTGGACATGTGTTTCTGTTGCACTATGTGGACACATGGTACTTCACATGATTGGACATTGTGGTTTTAGCATTGTTTTATTTGGGACACCTACCTGATTCTTCGGATGTCTGCACTCCTTTCTCCATCCCTCCGACTCCCTCTATGCTCTCCATTCCAATGGTGGAGGCACAGATTTCTTCCCAGGGGGTCAACTTGATGGGTGATTCGATCCTCCCCGGTAGCTGTGGCAATGTTACGGTTGGCGATAGTATGCTCGTACGCGTATCCGCAAGTCGTCCCATCGCTTTCTGCATTGCTGTGGGTTGCGGGTGCGGTCCCCACCGCACTTACCCGCTGTGCCACCAGGGCCCATATGGCCTTCTTGTTCGCAAGTGCCGTCCTGGTCATTTGCGTCGAGAAGACGACGGCAGCATTCTCCTGGAGGGTCTCTGTGAGCACCGTGAGTTCCTCACGGGAGAAGTGGACCTGCCGCTTGCGGTCGCACGCACGCTTTTTTCGCTACTTTTCCATTGTTTTGGTTTCACTAGGGTGGATGACGGGTTGGGATGTGTCTCAGGGTAGTATTTTTAATGGTTTGTGTGGAATTCTGATTTTATAGGTGTACGGCGTGCTGTTTCCCGTTCCGGGACCATGTTTTTGCTTCCGTTTCCGTATATTTACGGTCACCGTATTTCCGATTGCCGCTCATTACGGTGGCGGAATTGCACCTAGGTCGCCGTACGACGGCGGTGAGGGGCGTTTTGGGGACATTTCCGCCATCGCGGACTTTGCACTTCCGCCAAGGCGTAGTGCTCGTGCCCGATGGGTCAGAATTAGCCGCACTTTACTCCGTCGTGCAATGGCGGAAACGCTATTTACGCTATGGCGGTCAGGTCAGTTGCTTTCCGCCAGGGTCGTAATGAGGGCCTATGTTAACTACTTACTATCTCTGAGGGGGACTTTAACGTCATTGTTAGCCCAAACCATCTTTGCGAGGATTATAACACCATTCTAATCAGATATTAAAATGAGTGTTAAGATAAAATGTCACTGTGGTTCTTTGACATCATTGTTCTCACACACCATCTCTCTGAGGACTTTATCATCATTATAATTACACATCATCTCTGTGTGGGCCTGAACATCAGTATCACAAAACACTATCTCTACAGGGTCCTCAACATCGCCAACATTACACACCATTTATACGGGGACATTAACATCATGATAATTACACACCCTCAATGTAGGGACTTAAACATTAGCATTATGATACAACATCTCTGTGGGATCTTTAACACCATTTTCACACATCATCTATGTGAGGACTTTATCCTCATCACATACCATCTCTATGGGGACCTTAATACAATTTATATCACCTATTATCTCTCAGTGGAACCTCAATGTCACTAATAGTCCACACCCCTCTATGAGGACTTTAGCATCATTGTAATCACACACCATCTCTCTGGAGCCTGCAGATATTACTATTAAAACAATCTTTGTGTGGACGTTTACTTTACCATAATCACGTACCATCCCTTTTGGAAATGCCACTTTTGTCCCAAAGAGGACAGTAACATCTCTATCATACACCAATCGAGAGAGGCGATGTGGTTCAGTGGGCAAGTATGTGACCTTGTAGCAATCCAAATCTCTGCTGCCCACTGGACCACAGTATGTGGTGCTTTATTATTCACCTCATCGTTATTTGGGGTGTTGTAATAGGGTTTAATGCCCGAATGAAGTTCTGTTAAGTGAATATCTTACAGGAGTGCAACAACATTACCATCCATCGGTTGTATGTCTCTAGGATGTGTGGAACAGGATCAGGAACAAGTTATGTACCTCTGTCAAGACCTGAAAGAATCTTTGCACACCATCCCTGTGGGAATGTATCATTACTACAATCGCACACCATTCTTACAGTTACTTAAACCTCATCATCATCATCATCACAGAAATAGGGGGAAGTTATCATCATTGTATTGTCCCTTGTTAAGACATTAAATTGCCCTCATCACACACCTCTGTAAGGACTTAAATTTCACGGACATCATACCATCCATGATGCAACTCCAATATCCGACATCACACGCCATCGATGTATGTACTTCAATGCCACGATCATCACATACCTCTTATCTAAATGAATATAACACCCACCCATTACGCACGTCTCTGTGGTGACTTAAATATCCCCAACAAAACACACCATATCTGTGGCAACTCCAATTTCACAGTCATCACACACCATCTCTGTGAGGACTTCAATAGCTTAATCATCACACAACATCTCTGTGAGGACTGTACCATGTCCTTCTTCATTCACCCCCTCTTTTGGGACTTAAACATTTGTGACATCACACATATTGTCTGTGGTCACTAAAAGCATCTTTTAAACCTTAATGTCATCCTCAATTCACATCACACAACATCCAGGTGTGAACTTTAACACCACAATGTCCACACAACATCTTTGTGGGACTTCAATGGCATGATCATCACACAAACCCGTACAAGGACAATAAAACTCAGCTCATCACACATAAAATCTGTAAACATCCCAAACAACATATACTTTATGTGTTGCACCTCAAAATCTCACAGTCATAACACACCATCTCTCTGGGGACTTCCGTAGCACAATCGTCACAACCATCTCTGTGAGGACTTTACCATACCCCTCCTCTCTCAATCCCACTGAGACCTAAACATTTCTAATATCCTACACAATGTCTTTGGTTACTTACACATCTCTGTTGGTCCTTAATACCATGCTGCACTCTCATCACACAACATCCATGTGGGGACTTTTAAAACCACTATATTCACACGCCATCTCTGTAGGGACTTTAATGCCATGATTATCACACACCATCACTGTGGGTACTTTTAGTGCCACCATCATCACACACCAGCACTATGAGGACTTGAAAACCACACTCAACAATAACATCCCTGAGGAGGCATTCATCTCACGGTCAAAATAGATCAGCAAAATACACCATCCTAAATCAGAGAGCAGATAGTAACACCATTTATATCATGCCATTCTTGTGGTAGGCGCTATTGTAAAGGTTACATTTATGACTGTGACCCAGGAAGCCTACATCTCAATCACAGATTCCTCTCTGTATGACATAGTGGGAATCACAATCAAACATTTAAAACCCTGAAGCAAATGGAATGTGCTACTGGTCAAATTAAGTGTATTTAAGTGAACATGCAAATGGGACTTGGACCGAAATTAAAAATATTAAAAACAATACCTTATTGTCATTGTAATCACACACCATCTCTATGGGGATCTTATCATCATTGTAATCACACACCATCTCTGTGGGGACTTTAGTGTTATCATAATCACTTGCCATATCTGTGAGGACCATATTTCATATTTGTATTTTTTGTATTGTATTTAGATTTATATAGCGGCTAATGCCCAAGCGCTTAACGGCACCATAATTACACACTGTCTCTGTGGGGACTTAAATATAGTCCTAATCACACACCATCTCTATGGGGACCTTATCATCATTGTAATCACCCACCATCTCTGTGGGGACTTTGATGTTATCATCATCACTTGCCATACCTGTGGGGACCATATTTTGTATTTGTATTTTTTGTATTATATTTAGATTTATATAGTGGATAATGCCCAAGCGCTTAACAGCACCGCCTTGAAACACTTGTGTAAAGGCGTGTTATAAATGCCATATCGTATAATATCACCATAATTACACACTGGTCAAATTAAGTGTATTTAAGTGAACATGCAAATGGGACTTGGACCAAAATGAAAAATATAAAAATGAAAAATATTAAAATATATTCACTGTAAATCGTCTTAGATTCCTTAAATTACTTATATTTGAAGATTTAATTCTGTAATTAGTTTGTGTTGTTTTAAAACAACCATATCTACATTTGAAAATGAATGCCCAAGCGCGAACAGCCACATAATTACACACTGACTGAACAGGGCAAGGCACAGTCCTAATCACACACACCATCTCTATGGGGATCTTACCATCACTGTAATCACACACCATTGCTGTGGGGACCTCAACATGATTGCAAGTACACAATGTCTCTGTGGGAGCGTTTCATGATTATCGCACACAATCTCTGTGGAAAATGTAACTTTTCCATAATCAAACATGACCCCTATAGGAAAGTTAACTCCACTATTATTATACATATTCCAAAAGAAGAAAGCAACATCATTTCCATTACACCATTTCTAAACAGGAGATATGAGTTAGCAGGGAGGTGATACCTGTGAAAGAATGAAAGCTGAATTTGAATTAATTATTCCTTTTTGGCCACAGTGTGCCAGCCTGGGTCAATCGAGTCATCTCCTGGGTCGCAGTTATCTTTTCTGGAACATTTTAAGTGTTTATTATAGTGTTTAATGCCAGAAACTACGTGCCTTTTTAAGGTTTAATGCAAATTAAACATCTTGTGGGAAATGCCAAACCATCAAAATGCACCTGTTGTGATAGCTATAATGCAGGCAGGTACTCACATGTATATTGAGTATTATAAAGTAAGCATTTTTCCATTTGCTTATGGGGCAATCCATCCCAAATAAGAATAATAAAGTAAGTCCCTACAAGGATGGTAACACGCGTCCAAGTCCCAGCAAAGATGGTACCGGACACGCGAGTAAAAATAAGCATTTTTGCAAATATGAAGTTGGATCCTTTATTGTGATTTTTTTCTGAACCTAGTTCTGCTATTAGCCAATTTCTAAAACATTGGGAAAGGATAGTCCCCACAAGGCAGGTCCCCACGCATAGTCCCCACAAGGTAGGTAAAACGTGTATGTGTGTGTGTGTGCGTGTGCATGTGCGTGTGCGTGTGTGTGTGTATGTGTGTGTGTGTGCGCGTGCAATTATTTTTCCAGCATGATCCCGGGCAACAACATCTTCCTTTCTTTTACTTTCCTTTGGACTATTGTCACAACTGTAAGTAGGGGTTTATATGTCGAGTTACTATACCCCGCCACTGCTTTCAGTTCCTTTAAAGGGTAAACTCCTATCTCTTCTGTAGTTACACTCTTAATCTCAGACAAGGCAAGAGGAGCTCAGGTCTCAATGCCCTCTCCCTAATGCTGATTAAGCATCCACTCCTCCAGTGGTGGGTCCTCCCTCTCCTCCCTCTCCTCCTGTACATCTTCCAAAGTTCTAAAATTGGCAGCCTTTTCTCTAATTTCTTTCCCGTCTACGCAGCATGCACATATGTGGTCATACCACCTTTGACAATGATCCTCTTGTGGCAATGGTATGAGCATTTTATCAGCTGTGCCTTTACCCATTCTGCACTGTACTGTTTGAGTTGGCGCATGTTTTGACAGTGTCTTACAAAAGTGCATGAGAGAAGTGTCCTCCATAATGACTGTCGATACTTACCAGATCGTTAAATAAACCTCTTATTTTATCTTAAATCACCACCTTCCATTTTTTAAAACAACAAATATGAACAAGCACCATCAATTGCCGCTCAATCCGCTTTTAATTCATTAACCTATTTGTCTTTTGATTGGTGCCAATCGTTTACTACACCTTAACTTCAAACACTGTTACTTTCAACCTTTCACAGTTCTATTACTTCTTGATACTTCACACAACAAACAATACTTCAAATAATTACACACTACACATTAATAACCGCTGTGATAACCTTTGCTTCATTATTAACAATTTATAATAAGGGGTATACTTCTCTCACCTCTACTTATTTTACCCTATATAGGGTTTAAGACGTCACCTTTCACTGTCCTGACCATGCATATTCCCTTTTCATTAAACCTCCTGTTGGAATTTGAGACGTCTTCTTCTAATTCCCTTGAACTAGGAATAATTAGGCGTTTCTTTATCTACAAAAGATTTCCCGTTACTCAAAATGTCAAAATCCCGCCCATTTATATTGCCATTTCCCTTAGTCTACTTACATTAGTTAATCAACTCGTGGCCTTCGGTATTGACTCCTCCTTCTATCCGACCACTTCACCTTCTGTCCGCAGAGTGCCCGTGGAAACTGAGCAGGGATTTCTTCAAAGAGAGACCTGCCCACCGTCTCGATAGTTAATCCTATCGGCCGCTCTCCACACGAAACTCCCCAATCTTCGAGCTAATTTCAGAGGATGCCCAATCGTCTGAAATACTGTAGCCAAACTGGTTTGGATCTTGAAACCATCCGCACTGCTACCACGTGAGCTTATCACCCTTAGGAACGTGCATATGGAATGGATGGAATCACACCAGAGTAATTCTGACTGCAAATAACAGAACCAACTCAGGAAGATGTCAAAGTACTGTTTTATTAACAATTATCTAAAACTGGGAGGTTACAACGAACATCAACTGACGGACGCTCAATGATCTCCACACAAAATACAATACTTACAGTGATAATGCCTCAAAGTGAAGTCATACTACGTGGCAATAGTGAAAAAATCTATCGAGGGTTGGGATTTGTTAAAGGAGACATCTAAGTATACATTTCTATAGTATCTAGGATTGTTACTGGCTGTCCGTTATCAGGTGAACAACGTATGCCTACCTCAAAAAATATGTAATTTCAGGAACATTTCGATACACATTTTCTCATTGGTCTTCAAACTGTAAGGTCCTTTTTTGTATGGACTGATATAATTGGTTGGTACACTTGTGCCATGTCTGGAACATTCAGTTTATTTAGCAGCACGTATGCCCAGACCCAGGTACAAGGAGATAGGACCTGAAACTACCTCACCAACCAATTAGCCCAGCATCCCTCATCTCCAATGCATTCTGCCATGAAATTGTCTTTGTACTTGGCCTTGCAGAGTATCCTTGTCTTGAGAATGCACAGGAGTGAGGGCACTCGCTATCGTGTCTGGAACTCCAAGTTCAAGCTCTATTTCCATCCTTGGCTCACGTAACAGAAGACCACGATTTGGTACATTTTGCAGCTTTTAAATGCTCTAAATGAATTAATACTCGGCATCCTTTGTGTTTTCTTGCACCTTAAGGTGAGAAGGTTCATCCTCTCCATACTCGTTCTTCTTCAGAATAGATGACCTTGCTTCTTGAATCTTGACTCCAGGCCAGGCAGCCTCGCCATGGAGCCACGAGCCTTTTATTCTTGCTGCAACACAGTTTTCCATTCCCGCTTCATGGGTTCTGACTTACTTAATTCATGATGCCAATGTCCAGTTTCTGTCCAATGGTGGCTTTGCCTGCATTCTATTCACTGTTCATAGCTAGCTTCTATGATGACTTAATCTACCTTGCGTTTCAGTGCCTGAACATTTATTGAACGGTTGGTCTCTGCAACACTTCGTGCATGTGTAATCATATTCTTTTATACTTGAAAGTTCACTTTATCCTTACTTCTCCATTGGCCCTCTAGGATCCATACATCATGTTAGCCAGTGTCTCGAGAGGTCGTGCACAATTTCTTATGACGTCACTAGCTCTTCTTCTTTGCACCTTTTCATATTCCTTCAGGCAGTTCCTCCCACAGGTCATCGTCACTAAAGGGGTAATTTCAATAAAGTTCTCTTAATGGATATCTTCTTCCAAACACTCTCTGTGGTATTGGCACAATGGCTGGTGTCAAACACGTCACGGTCTCATTTCTCAAAGGGGTGTAGTACACAGCTTTCAGGGGAAGTGTTGTACACAGCTTTTAGGGGAAGGAGGAAGTATAGTACACAGCTTTCAGGGGCTGGGGGAGTGCATGGAATTCCTTCAAGGGTGAGGTGGAAGTGATGTGCACATCTTTGAGGGGTAAGGCGGTTTAGTACACATTCTTCTGGGGTGAGGGAGGAGTGTAGTGCACAGATATTAGGGGGTGAAGGACACAGATTTCAGGGGGCCTACATTGCCTGTTCTCAAGGAGACCATTCAGAAAGTCTCCCTTTGCCGGGACTCTGACAGCCCTTCATGTTCCTTTGGCCATAGTCGGGGGATATTGCCTGAACTCCAGCCCCAATCCCCAGTCCCCAAATATCATCATACATCTTGGCTTGTCGTCCATGCCCCCACACTGCTCTGCTCCCCCAGTGGGACATAACTGCCCAAAGCGCTAATGACGCAGGTACAGTGGACGTTTCCTTTTTGCAACCAATACTGGGGGCCCTTCAGGTAGAGGGGGAGTGTAGAACACAGCCTTCCTGGGTGAGAGGGGAGGGGAGTATGCAGCCTTCGTGGTCAGGGGTGAGTGCAGTTCACAGTCTTCACTGTTGAGGAGGGAGTCCAGTTAGGATGGTATTTTCCCTGTGAGTGGGAGACAGGAGCAGATCTGGCATAGGTGATAATGTGTGGATTTTCACAGGAGATTAACTTTATATTGTGTTGCTTGACTCCTTTTGTTAATTTGAGTTTTAAAGTTGAGATGTGTGGCAATTTGGAGAGTGGGGAGTTTGGTGTAATGTGTGAGTGATGGGAACGCTTTATAAAGCCATGGTCGCACTTGTGGGCGTTGTGCACCTTTGTTGAGGAGGGTTTCTGACATCCACGCTGAACCCTCCAGGGTTCCATGTAGACATTGACCGACTTTGGCCACCAGATGGGATCTTTGTGGGCAGAACATTTGTCTGGCAGCGGAGAAGACCCGGGTGGCACCCCCTGGATGAATATAGTTACAATGGTCGGGTGACATGTGTGCCAATCTAGGCCTATGAGGACTGAACCCTATGATGCTCTGAGGGCAGTTTATATATAGCGCTCCATGACAGATTCCTCCTGCTTTTAAGGGCTGTAATAAGATCTGTTGGGTAGGGCCTGGTGTTCTAGATGAGTGGTCTCGGGAAAGGAAGAAAGGTGCAGCCTTTATCCGTCAATTGACGCATGGTGTTAGGAAGGAAATGAACCTATCTCACCCCCCTAGGCGCTTTAGGGTGAGGCGAAATCCATGAGGAGACCTGTGATGTGCCAAGGGGCAGGTGGTGCGTACTGAGAGAGAGACCCCGCACAGCCATGATATTATGTGAATTGTAGATGTTTAGACTTAGTGCAGGCATATAAACAGACGCCATTTTGTAGCTATGGCAGAAACCTAGGGCTTGCCTGACAGACGTTAGACACAGACTGCGAACCTGATGACGAAGCCTGAATTGGCCCAAGGGCTGATGAGAGAGACCCGCACTGCCAATTTCCACAGAAACCCTCCTTTGTTCTAAAGCTGTTGCCAATAGTTTATTCCGAGAACAATGTATCCTGCAAGGCCATGAGACAGTGCTAGGCACCTCGCTGTACGTGTTATCACAACCAGGCCAGAGCAAGCCTCTTACACCCACCCAGCCAACTACAAGTTATATCTCCTACAACTGTCTGAGTCCCAAGACCCCTGAATCCCGCGATACCAACTGACCCCAGGCCACCGACCATAAACCAGTCAACTATAAAAGACCTAAGGGCATGGCCCCCCTCACTGTACTTGACAATGGCATGATTTGCAATGCAAGGTACAGGGAGGGATAAATTATAGTTCAAAAGTGAGGGTGGAAGCCTTGGAAGCCCGACGACGCAACTGGGATGAGTGAAATGTGTGGGGGTACAGTGACCTCGAGCCTCACACTGTACCAGTCCATGATCATGCCAGGTGCCCTTTGTAATGATAGAGTAGCACTGTTAGAATAATATCACAAATTGTCTTTTCAACTTTGATTCCCTGGAGACGATGAGCCCAGCAAACCCCACGTGTTGGAAGCCGTAGGTACGGGGCTGGGGCCATTGGCCTGGCATGCCCTATGGAGTAAGCTGACCATGCATAGGGTCACACCAACCAGCCGCGCAGTTTTTTACTGTATATGAATGATGCTGCGTCCCCCCTTATGCTCTTGCTTGCACTCTTTTTGCTCAGAACGTTCCATGGCAGCAGTGTTCTTTGCTGGCACACCTATTTTTTGGATAATTAAAATGTATTATCCTTGCAAGAATCTCTTGTCCTTTTTTTCCTAGGGGGCTGTTTCTTTCTGGTGTGAGCATTTAGGGGCGTACCTTCAATGGTGGGCTCTGTGCTTCACTTGCATGGGTGCCTGCCGGAACAGCCTGCAATAGGAGGTGTTGGTGATTGTGAGATTGGAGTTGGAGACCCCCGTAGCTTTACACGACCCAAGCAGCCGCTAACACTCAGTTGCTTGCTCCACTTACTTAGGCAGCCCAGGTCCCGTTCCTCTACCTTATGTCCCTCTATGCTAAGAACAGTCCCACAAGCCCTGCAGGGCCACGAAATACAAGAACCATTGATACCAGTAAAATACACAGCAGGCACCTGGGAAATGCCAAAGCACAGCAGGCCCCTCGGAAATGCCAAAACACAGCAGGAACCTGGCAAATGTCAAAGCACAGCAGGCACCTGGGAAATGCCAAAGCACAGCAGGCACCTGGGAAATGCCAAAACACAGCAGGTACCTGGCAAATGTCAAAGCACAGCAGGCTGCTGGGAAATGCCAAAACACAGCAGGCACCTCACAAATGCCAAAGCACGGCAGATACCTTGGAAATGCCAAAACACAGCAGGCATCTGGTAAATGCCAACACACAGCAGACACCTCGGAAATGCCAAAACATAGCAGGCACCTGGGAAAGGCCAAAACTCAGCAGACACCTGGGAAATGCCAAAACATAGCAGGCATCTGGGAAATGCCAAACCACAGCAGACACCTGGGAAATGCCAAAACACAGCAGGCACCTCAGAAATGCCAAAGCACAGCAGATACCTCGGAAATGCCAAAACACAGCAGGCATCTGGTAAATGCCAAACCACAGCAGACACCTCGAAAATGCCAAAACATAGCAGGCCCCTGGGAAATGACAAAACTTAGCAGACACTCGGGAAATGCAAAAACACAGCAGGCATCTGGGAAATGCCAAAACACAGCAGACACCTGGGAAATGCCAAAACACAGAAAGCACCTGGGAAATGCAAAAACATAGCAGGTACCTGGAAATTGCCAAAACACAGCAGCACCTCAGAAAAGCCAAAACATAGCAGACACCTGAGAAATGCCAAAACACAGCAGGCATCTGTGAAATGCCAAAACACAGTAGCCACCTCGGAAATGCCAAAACATAGCAGACAACTTGGAAATGACAAAACACAGCAGGCACCTGGGAAATGCCAAAACAAAGCAGGCACCTGGAAAATGCCAAAACACAGCAGGCACCTGGGAAATGTCAAAACATAGCAGGCACCTGGGAAATGCCAAACACAGCGGGCACCTGGGAAATGCCCAAACACAGCAGACACCGGGGAAATGCCAAAACATAGCAGGCATCTGGGAAATGCCAAAACACAGCAGTCACCTGGGAAATGCCAAAACACAGCAAGCACCTGGGAAATGCAAAAACATAGTAGGTACCTGGACATTGCCAAAATACAGCAGCACCTCAGAAAAGCCAAAACACAGCAGACATCTCAGAAATGCCAAAACACTGCAGGCATCTGTGAAATGCCAAAACACAGCAGACACCTTGGAAATGCCAAAACATAGCAGACAACCTGGAAATAACAAAACACAGCAAGCACCTGGGAAATGCCAAAATACAGCAGGCACCTGGAAAATGCCAAAAACACAGCAGGCACCTGGGAAATGCCAAAACATAGCAGACACTTGGGAAATGCCAAAACACAGCAGACACCAGGGAAATGCCAAAACATAGCAGGTACCTGGGAAATGCCAAAACACAGCAGCATCTCAGAAATGCCAAAACAAAGCAGACACCTCGGAAATGCCAAACCACAGCAGGCATCTGGGAAATGCCAAAACACAGCGCGCACCTGGGAAATGCCAAAACAAAGCAGACACCTCCGAAATGCCAAAAACATAGCAGGTACCTAGGAAATGCCAAAGCACAGCAGGCACCTGGGAAATGCCAAAACACAGCAGGCATCTGGGAGATGCCAAAACAAAGCAGGCACCTGGGAAATGCCAAAACGCAGCAGACACCTCCGAAATGCCAAAAACATAGCAGGTACCTAGGAAATGCCAAAGCACAGCAGGCACCTGGGAAATGCCAAAACACAGCAGGCATCTGGGAGATGCCAAAACAAAGCAGGCACCTGGGAAATGCCAAAACATAGCAGGCACCTGGGAAAGGCCAAAACTCAGCAGACACCTGGGAAATGCCAAAACATAGCAGGCATCTGGGAAATGCCAAACCACAGCAGACACCTGGGAAATGCCAAAACACAGCAGGCACCTCGGAAATGCCAAAACACAGCAGATACCTCGGAAATGCCAAAACACAGCAGGCATCTGTGTAAATGCCAAAACACAGCAGACACCTCGGAAATGCCAAAACATAGCAGGCACCTGGGAAATGACAAAACATAGCAGACACTCGGGAAATGCCAAAACACAGCAGGCATCTGGAAATGCCAAAACACAGCAGACACCTGGGAAATGCCAAAACACAGCAGCACCTGGGAAATGCAAAAACATAGCAGGTACCTGGAAATTGCCAAAACACAGCAGCACCTCAGAAATGCCAAAACATAGCAGACACCTGGAAATGCCAAAACACAGCAGCATCTGTGAAATGCCAAAACACAGCAGCCACCTCGGAAATGCCAAAACATAGCAGACACTTGGAAATGCCAAAACACAGCAGGCACCTGGAAATGCCAAAACAACAGCAGCACCTGGAAATGCCAAAACACAGCAGGCACCTGGGAAATGCCAAAACACAGCAGGCACCTGGGAAATGCCAAAACACAGCAGGCACCTGGGAAATGCCAAAACACAGCAGACACCTGGAAATGCCAAAACATAGCAGGCATCTGGGAAATGCCAAAACACAGCAGGCACCTGGGAAATGCAAAACACAGCAAGCACCTGGGAAATGCCAAAACATAAGCAGGTACCTGGACATTGCCAAAACACAGCAGCACCTCAGAAAAGCCAAAACACAGCAGACATCTCAGAAATGCCAAAACACAGCAGGCATCTGTGAAATGCCAAAACACAGCAGACACTTGGAAATGCCAAAACATAGCAGACAACTTGGAAATCAAAAACACAGCAGCACTGGGAAATGCCAAAACACAGCAGGCACCTGGGAAATGCCAAAACACAGCAGGCACCTGGGAAATGCCAAAACATAGCAGACACTGGGAAATGCCAAAACACAGCAGACACAGGGAAATGCCAAAAACATAGCAGGTACTTGGAAATGCCAAAACACAGCAGCATCTCAGGAAATGCCAAAACAAAGCAGACACCTCGGAAATGCCAAACCACAGCAGGCATCTGGGAAATGCCAAAACACAAGCGGCACCTGGGAAATGCCAAAACACAGCAGACACCTGGAAATGCCAAAACACAGCAGGCATCTGGGAAATGCCAAAACGCAGCAGACACCTCAGAAATGCCAAAACACAGCAGGTACCTAGGAAATGCCAAAGCACAGCAGGCACCTGGGAAATGCCAAAACACAGCAGGCATCTGGGAGATGCCAAAACAAAGCAGGCACCTGGGAAATGCCAAAACATAGCAGGCACCTGGGAAATGCCACAACACAGCAGACACCTGGGAAATGCCAAAACATTGCAGGCACCTGGGAAATGCCAAAACATAGCAGGTACCTGGGAAATGCCAAAACACAGCAGACATCTGGGAAATGCCAAAACAAAGCAGACACCTCAGAAATGCCAAACCACAGCAGGCATCTGGGAAATGCCAAAACACAGTGGGCACCTCAGAAATGCCAAAACACAGCAGGCACCTGGGAAATGCCAAAACACGCCAGGCATTTGGGAGATGCCAAAACAAAGCAGGTACCTGGTAAATGCCAAAACACAGCAGACATCTGGGAAATGCCAAAACACAGCAGGCACCTGGGAAATGTCAAAACACAGCAAGCACCTGGGAAATGCCAAAACACAGCAGACACCTTGGAAATGCCAAAACACAGCAGACACCTTGGAAATGCCAAAACACAGCAGACACCTCAGAAATGTCAAAACACAGCAGGCATCTGGGAACTGCCAAAACACAACAGACACCTCGGAAATGCCAAAACATACGAGACAACTCAGAAATGTCAAAACACAGCAGGCATCTGGGAACTGCTAAAACACAGCAGGCACCTGGGAAATGCCAAAACACAGCAGGCACCTGGAAAATGCCAGAACACACCAGACACCTGCAAATTGTCAAACACACAGCAGCACCTGGGAAATGCCAAAACACAGCAGGTACATGTGAAATGCCAAAACACAGCAGACACCTGGAAAATGCCAAAACACAGCAGGCACCTGGAAAATACCAAAACACAGCAGGACTCTGCAAAATGTCAACACACAGCAAGCACCTGTGAAATGCCAAAACACAGCAGACACCTGGGAAATGCCAAAACATAGCAGGCACCTGGGAAATGCCAAAACACAGTGGGCACCTGGCAAATGCCAAAACAAAGCAGACACCTCGGAAATGCCAAAACACAGCAGGCATCTGGGAAATGCCAAAACACAGCAGACACCTCAGAAATGCCAAAACACAGCAGGCACCTGGGAAATGCCAAAACATGGCAGGCATCTGGGAGATGATATGATATGATATGATAAGGCATTTGTAACGCGCCTATACACAGGTGTTTCAAGGCGCGACGAGGCAGGGAGGGGGGAACAAGGGGAAGACAGACAACGATCCTACTAGGCCAGGTGTCATTCAGATCGCGCAAGTGCAGGGGAGGGGGAGGGGAAGAGGTGCATTGGGGAGGAGGGGGGGAAGTGCAGTACAAGGTAAGAGAATAATAAATAAAAGGGGCCAGCTGTGGCAAGTGCAAGGTAAGTGCAGAACAAGTGGCTGGGAAGGGGTGCTGTAGGGATACAGAGACAGTCCCCCATTGCAGGGGTGCCAGGGAGGCAGTGCAAGTGGAGAGTGGCTGGCCCAGGACGAGGTCGGTGAGAGTGGCCAGTTGCAGATTCAGTGCATTTCAGCGAAGAATTAGCAGGGGAGAGGGAGAGAGAAAGCAGAAGCAAAGAGAAGGTTTTGAGGTGCTTCCGGAACCGGAGATGGTTCTCCTCAAGTTTCAGGGGGGGCAGGAAGGCTGTTCCAGAGGGAGGCCCCTGCCGCGGAGAGAGATCTACCCCAGCTTCGTTGCTTCGAGAAGCGGCTGACCCTGAGGGAGTTGGAGACGGATGAGCGAAGGGCTCGGGAAGGAGATATTTAGGAAGAGAGAGTTGAAGGTATTTAGGCCCCAGGCCCAGAAGGCTTTGTGGACAATGCAGAGGGTTTTGAACTTTATCCTCGCAGCCACTGGGAGCCAGTGTAAGAGATTTCAGTCCTGGAGAGATACGGTCCCTGGGCTTGAGGCCAAGGACAAGTCTCGTAGTTCTGTTCTGGATGAGTTGCAGAGGGCGGAGTGTGGAGGCAGGCAGATTAAGATAAAGGCTGTTACAGTAGTCCAGTTTTGAGAGAACCAGGGCTCGGGAGACAGCGAGCTTCTGGGGGAAGGAGAGGAAGGGAAGAATACCTCTGAGGAGGTGCAGCTGGTAGTGTGACTTCTTAGAAACGTCAGATATATGAGGAGAGAAGGAGAGTGTGGAGTCGAAGATAACCCAAGGTTTTTTGCCTTGCAGGTAGGAGCAGGAAGAGGGCCAAGAGAGGCCGGCCAGAGAGCTGCAGGGAAGGAGGGAGTAGGTGTGCCGATGAGCAGAATCTCAGTCTTACTGGCATTAAGGCAGAGGTCATTGGCGGCACACCATTCCTGGATAGCAGACAGACAGTCAGAGATGAGGGAGGGAGAGGAGGAGGGCGAGGGTAGCCTGAAAATGAGCTGGGTATCGTCCGCATAGAACTGAAAGTTGGGGCAGAGAGCGGCTATGCGGTGGGCAAGGAGTGCCAGATACTGGTTGAACAGCCAGGGGGAGAGATTAGATCCCTGGGGGACACCACAGGTGGAGAAAAAGATGTCAGAGAGGAAGGACCCGAGATGCCAAAACAAAGCAGGTACCTGGTAAATGCCAAAACACAGCAGACATCTGGGAAATGCCAAAACACAGCAGGCACCTGGGAAGTGTCAAAACATAGCAGGTACCTCAGAAATGCCAAAACACTGCAGCGCCTCATGAATGCCAAAACACAGCAGACACCTCGGAAATGTAAAAACACAGCAGGCATCTGGGAAATGCCAAAACACAGCAGACACCTTGGAAATGCCAAAACACAGCAGACACCTCAGAAATGCCAAAACACAGCAGGCATCTGGGAATGCCAAAACACAGCAGACACTCGGAAATGCCAAAACATAGGAGACAACTCAGAAATGTCAAAACACAGCAGGCATCTGGGAATGCCAAACACAGCAGGCACCTGGAAATGCCAAAACACAGCAGGCACCTGGAAATGCCAAACACACCAGACACCTGCAAATGTTAACACACAGCAAGCACCTGGGAAATGCCAAAACACAGCAGGTTCCTGAGAAATGCCAAAACACAGCAGACACCTGGAGAATGCCAAAACACAGCAGGCACCTGGAAATACCAAAACACAGCAGACTCCTGCAAATGCCAAACACACAGCAAGCAGCTGTGAAATGCCAAAACACAGCAGACACCTGGGAAATGTCAAAACACAGCAGACACCTGCAAAATGCCAAAACAAAGCAGACACCTCGGAAATGCCAAAACACAGCAGGCATCTGGGAAATGCTAAAACACAGCAGACACCTTGGAAATGCCAAAACATAGCAGGTACCTAGGAAATGCCAAAGCACAGCAGGCACCTGGGAAATGCCAAAACACAGCAGGCACCTGGGAAATGCCAAAACAAAGCAGGTACCTGGGAAATGCCAAAACGCAGCAGACATCTGGGAATGTCAAAACACAGCAGGCACCTGGGAAATGCCAAAACACAGCAGGCACATGGGAAATGCCAAAACAAAGCAGGTACCTGGGAAATGCCTCAACACAGCAGACATCTGGGAAAGCCAAAACACAGCAGCACCTGGGAAATGTCATAACACAGCAAGCACCTGGGAAATGCCAAAACATCGCAGGTACCTTGGAAATGCCAAAACACTGCAGTGACTCATAAATGCCAAAACACAGCAGACACCTCTGAAATGTCAAAACACAGCAGGCATCTGGGAAATGCCAAAACACAGCAGACACCTCAGAAATGCCAAACACAGCAGACACCTCAGAAATGTCAAAACAAAGCAGGCATCTGGGAACTGCCAAAACACAACAGACACCTCGGAAATGCCAAAACATAGCAGACGACTCGGAAATGTCAAAACATAACAGACACCTGGGAAATGCCAAAACACAGCAGGCACCTGGAAAATGCCAGAACACACCAGACACCTGCAAAATGTCAACACACAGCAAGTACATGGGTAAAGCCAAAACACAGCAGGTACCTGAGAATATTTTTATTTGTATTTTTTTTTATTTTTTTTTTATTAGTTCATTACAAACTTTTAAAATACAAATTTTGAATTACAGGAATTCCACAGTAAAAAATTCCACAGTAAAAAATTCCTCAGTAAAAAAGACAAAGAAAGAGGAATAAGAAACAAAAGAAAGTACAAGAAGACAAGCGAACTTAGAGAAAGAATGAATACGGGTGGTTCTTCCGCTTAATCTAAAAATAGAGAGATGAAACGTCGTACTATTTCAAATGGTCCAAGAAGCTAATTTTAGGCTGAACAAAGACGGTAGATGAGATGGCACCCTTCGTCCAGATTCACATGTTATTTCCCTTCGTTGTTTAGGCACTTTTCCAAATTCTCTAAAAAGAATGTTAGTGCAAAAGTTACTTGTTTGATGTCTCCTTGATGGAGTAGCCTTCACACTATTTCTGCGCTTCGGCATGTTGCCAAGACATTTACCTTTTTAAGAATGGCTTGCCTTAGTCCGTCAAACTTTGGACATATCAGGACGAGATGTTTCAGGGTTTCTTTGTCTTTTTTACAAAACGACATTCATCATCGGTTATTACTGATTTGTTCCAGATGTTTGTTTTTTCCTTAGTGCGGTACAAATTTAGGCGAAACAGCATAAAAGTTCTTCTTTTATGATTAGAAGGGAAGAGTTCCAAATATTTAGGAAGTTTCAAGGGTTGTCGAACTTCTATGGGTGCGTTCTTCATGCAACGATGTGCTCTTCTCAGTTCCGACGTTTCAGTCCAGTCTTGATCCCATCGTTTTTTTTTTATATTGTTTGGGTTGTTAATGAGTGTATGTAGATCTGTTGCCAGATCACTTAGAATTTTTGCGCATGATTCTTTCCACATCAGGTACCTGAGAAATGCCAAAACAGAGCAGACACCATGGAAATGCCAAAACACAGCAGACACCTGCGAAATGTCAACACACAGCAAGCACCTGGGAAATGCCAAAACACAGCAGACACCTGGGAAATGTCAGAACGCAGCAGGTAACTGAGAAATGCCAAAACACAGCCGGCACCTGGGAAATGCCAAAACACAGCAGGCACCTGGGAAATGCCAAAACACAGTAGGAACCTGGGAAATGCCATAACACAGCAGCACCTGGGAAATGGCAAAACACAGAAGGCACCTGGGAAATGCCAAAACACAGCAGGCACCTGGGAAATGCCAAAAGACAGCAGGGAAATGCCAAAACACAGCAGGCACCTAGGAAATGCCAAAACACAGCAGGCACAGCAGGCACCTGGGAAATGCCAAAACACAGCAGGCACCTAGGAAATGCCAAAACACAGCAGGCACGCAGCACCTGGGAAATGCCAAAACACAGCAGGCGCCTGGGAAATGCCAAAACACAGCAGACCCTGGGAAATGCCAAAACACAGCAGGCACCTGGGAAAGGCCAGAACACAGCAGGCACCTGGGAAATGGCAAAACACAGCAGGCAACTGGGGAATTCCAAAACACAGCAGGCACCTGAGAAATGCCAAAACACAGCAGGCAGTAACAAGCACAGCACTTACAAATACTTGCTAAAGTGCACACATGGTGGGGGGTGCGCAGCACAGACAGAGAATAAAAACACATGTGAGGGGTCTTGAAAGACACCCGGTTTTGGATTGTAAATGGGGTTGTAAATGACACACTGTAAAAGTGATGTCTACAAAATTGCAGAACACATCTTTATGATGCACAAGTAGATACAATGATTTGCCACGAGCTGGGGTGGACTGGCCTTCAGGGAACTCTGGAGATTTCCAAGTAGGCCATTGCACCCTGGCCTTGGGTTGACTGGCCTTTCAGGGACTCTGGGATTTTCAGTAGGCCTCTGTGCCCTGGCCTGGGGTGGCCTGGCCTTCAGGGAACTCTGGAGATTTCGTAGTAGGCCATTGCACCCTGGCCTGGGGTGTACTGGCCTTTTGGGGACTCTGGGGATTTTCCAGTAGGCCTCCCCACCCTGGGCAGGGGTGGACGGGTCTTTAGGGAACGCTGGAGATTTCCCGGTAGGCCTCTGCACCCTGGGAAGGGGTGGACTGGTCTTTAGGGCACTCTGGAGATTTCCCAGTAGGCATGTGCAAACTGGGCAGGGATGGACTGGCCTTTAGTGAACTCTGGGGATTTTCCAGTAGGCCTCTACACCTTTGGGCAGGCGTGGACTAGTCTTCAGGGAAGTCTTGAGATTTCCTGGCAGGCCTTTGCGTCCTGGGCCTGCCAGGAAACCTATTTTATTTCCATATATTCTCATAACAAAAAGGGCTGGGCTTGCTGAACATGTGTAATGTGGGGCCACTTTCAACATTATATCCAGGGCCTCTTTTGGTTCCCGGTACATCAGCCCCTGCAGATTGCAGGTGAGTGATGGAGTCACTACTGACATGCGAACTCACAGCCTCGGTATGAGATCCTCCCTTTGGCACTTGAACTCTTAATTGTGAGACTCAGGGGGTGGACTGGCCTATAGGGAACTCTGCAGATGTCCCAGTAGGCCTGTGCACCCTGGGCAGGTGTGGGCTGGCCTTTAATAAACTCTGGAGATTTCCCAGTGGGCCTCTGCACCCTGGCATGGGGTGGACTGGCCTTCGTGGAACTCTGGAGATTTCCCTGTAGCGTCTGCACCCTGGCCTGGGGTGGACTGGCCTTCGGGGAACTCTGGAGATTTCCCTGTAGCGTCTGTACCCTGGCTTGGGGTGGACTTGCCTTTAGGGAACTCTGGAGATTTCCCAGAAGGCCTTTGCACCCTGGCATCGGGTGGACTGGCCTTCAGGGAACTCTTGAGATTTCCCTGTAGCGTCTGCACCCTGGCGTGGGGTGGACTTGCATTTAGGGAACTCTCGAGATTTCCCAGTAGGCCTTTGCACCCTGGCAGGGGGTGAACTGGCCTTCAGGGAACTCTAGAGATTTCCCTGTAGCGTCTGCACGCTGGCCTGGGGTGGACTTGCCTTTAGAGAACTCTCGAGATTTCCCAGAAGGCCTTTGCACCCTGGCATGGGGAGGACTTGCCTTCAGTGAACTCTGGAGATTTCCTGGTAGGCCTCCCCACCCTGGGCAGGGATGGACAGGTCTTTAGGGAACTCTGGAGATTTCCCAGTAGGTCTTTGCACCCTGGCCTGGGGTGGACTGGCCTATAGGGAACTCTGCAGATTTCACAGTAAGCCTGTGCATCCTGGGCAGGTGTTGACTGGCCTTTAGTGAACTCTGGAGATTTCCCAGAAGGCCTTTGCACCATAGCCTGGGGAGGACTTGCCTTGAGGGAACTCTGCAGATTTCCCAGTAGGCCTCCCCAACCTGGGCAGGGGTGGACGGGTCTTTAGGGAACTCCCAGATTTCCCAGTAGGCCTCTGCACCCTGGGCATGGTGGACTGGCCTATAAGGGAACTCTGGAGATTTTCCAGTAGGCCTCTGCACCCTGGTCAGGGGTTGGACGGGTCTTTAGGGAACTCTGCAGATTTCCCAGTAGGCATGTGCACCCTGGGCAGGGGTGGATGGGTCTTTTGGGGAACTCTGGAGATTTCCCAGTAGGCCTTTGCAGCCTGGCCTGGGGGAGGACTTACCTTCAGGAAACTCTGGAGATTTCCCGGTAGGCCTCTGCACCCTGGGAGGATTTCCTGGTAGGCCTCTGCACCCAGGGCAGGGGTGGACGGGCCTATAGGGAACTCTGGAGATTTCTCTGTAGGCCTTTGCACCCTGGGTCCACAGGCTTACCAGGAAATCTCCAAAGTTCCCTGTAGTCCAGTCCACCCCTGAGGGGGGTGCAGAGGCCCACAAGGACATCTCTAGTGTTCCCTTTAGGGCAGTCCCCCGCCCTGGCCAGGGTGCAGGGGCCTACCGGGGCATCTCCAGTGTTCCCTGTAGTCCATTCCACCCCTGAGGAGGGTGCAGAGGCCTACCAGGACATCTCCAGTGTTCCCTGTAGGGCAGTCCACCCCTGGCCAGGGTGCGGGTGCCTACCGTGGCAACTCCAGTGTTCCCTGTATTCCAGTCCACATCTGAGGAGGGTGCAGAGGCCTACCAGGTCATCTCCAGTGTTCCCTGTAGTCCAGTCCACCCCTGAGGAGGGTGCAGAGGCCTACCAGGTCATCTCCAGTGTTCCCTGTAGTCCAGTCCACCCCTGAGGAGGGTGCAGAGGCCTACCAGGACATCTTCAGTGTTCCCTGTAGGCATTGATAGAAGTGTAACAAAAAAGTAGTGGAATTGTGACTGCGGCCGGGGACAGAGTAGGAAAGAAGGGAGCAACGTGCAAAACATTTTTCAAGGGTTGCAGTCATGATGGTTGATAGACAATCGCGTTGAACGGATTTCAGTTCAGCTGAAACTGATGTGCTTTAACTTCACAAAGAACAGTTCTGGAATGGTGAAAATGGTTGCAAAAAGTATCAAGCTGTTAACAGTAAAACTTAAAGTATTTTAATGCCGCTCCCAACCGTTCCCGCTCACTTCGACCACTGTCTGTAGGCCAGTAGGGGGCTCTGCGCTGCTGTTAAGTTAAAAAGGCTTTATATATTGTTGGAGAATAGAAATGCCTTTTTTCTTTCTGAGAGGGGAGGTGTGGGGGCTGCGCATTGCTCGTGGTGGATGAAAAATAATCTCCGGCCCACCAGCTCACAGCGGGGCCCGCCGGGCCCCTCCCACCACTCACTCTCAATTATCGCATATTATTCAATTAATTCTGTAAATTGGGCTGCGAGGGATGCGAGCCCCCCTCTGGCGGGAACACATCCATTAAGTCCCGGGCCATTATTACAGTGGCTGCAGAAGTTTGTAAAGGAGAATATCTCTCATTAATCACACGGCGGCGGCACTTGGGGTGTCAGCGCGGAGGCTGTGG
The DNA here is from genome assembly GCA_002915635.3 of Ambystoma mexicanum. Classification (NCBI taxonomy): domain Eukaryota; kingdom Metazoa; phylum Chordata; class Amphibia; order Caudata; family Ambystomatidae; genus Ambystoma; species Ambystoma mexicanum. The sequence goes on from PGSH02012957.1 coordinate 30,000, forward strand.
GGCGGCTTCTGGCGATTGTGGTTCTGACAGAGTGCGCGCAGCGCTTCTCCTGCTCCGGGATATGATGGATGCTTCGCGGCGCTGACCTTTATCCGCGGACGCGCGGTAATAAGGCGGGCCGGCCTTTGTCTGCCCAGGACAATGGGCGTCATTAAGGACGCCGGGTCCCCAATATGCCCCAGTGCTGGGGCAGCGCGGGGTCCCCGATTGGTCGCCATTGCGGGAGGTGTCAGGAGAGATGCATGGCCGCAGTGCTGCACTCAGCACCACTGCTGTGAGGGGACGACGGCCCACCTGACCCAAGGAGACCTGCGCGCAAACAATGGCCCCCCAAGCAAAGGGGGGAGCGCCTCGCCGAAGATGCATCGGCCGGCGGCCAGAGGGCAGCCTTTCAGCCCTTCAAGTCTTAGAAATGTCGCCTGGTTCCGGACAATGCGTACGCACCCAATTAATCAAGGGGAGAGGGGTGTTTAGGGCCTACACGGGCACGGCTGTGGATGAGAATGGGGGTCTCATATGTCCTGGCCACTGAGAGCGCGTGCCCTGGCCGCCTTCCCTCTCGGCCCCCCCTGAAGCCAGCCGGCCTTGCGGGAAGACCCTTCCTCTGTGTCGGGGGGTTCATGCGTGGAGGGGACCGTCTCCTGCGGAAGATCTGCTCTTCTTGGGGTGCCCTCGGGGAGCTGGAGAAGATGCCACCCTCAGGAAAAGAACAACAAGTTGACAAACTAGAAATACAACGGGTGCGCGGAGAAACACAAATCTTCCATATGGGAAATAGCGCCAATTTCTTCTGTATGTGATATAGCGCCAATTTCTTCCATATGGGATATAGCGTCAATTTCTTCTGTATGGGAAATAGCGTAAATTTCTTCCGTATGGGATATAGCGCCAATTTCTTCCGTATGGGAATAGCGCAAATTTGTTCCGTATGGAAATAGCGCCAATTTCTTCCATGTGGTAAATACCGCCAATTTCTTCCATGGGAAATAGCGCCAATTTCTTCCATATGGAAAATAGCGCCAATTTCTTCTATATGGGAAATAGCGCCAATTTCTTCCACGTGGAAATTCGCGCCAATTTCTTCCGTATGGGATATAGCGCCAATTTCTTCCATATGGGATATAGCGTCAATTTCTTCTGTATGGAAAATAGCGTAAATTTCTTCCGTATGGGATATAGCGCCAATTTCTTCCGTATGGGAAATAGCGCCAATTTGTTCCGTATGGGATATAGCGCCAATTTCTTCCATGTGGTAAATACCGCCAATTTCTTCCATGTGGTAAATACCGCCAATTTCTTCTATATGGGAAATAGCGCCAATTTCTTCCACGTGGCAAATCGCGCCAATTTCTTCCGTATGGGATATCGCGCCAATTTCTTCCATATGGGATATAGCGTCAATTTCTTCTGTATGGAAAATAGCGTAAATTTCTTCCGTATGGGATATAGTGCCAATTTCTTCCGTATGGGAAATAGCGCCAATTTCTTCCGTATGGGAAATAGCGCCAATGTGTTCCGTATGGGATATAGCGCCAATTTCTTCCATGTGGTAAATACCGCCAATTTCTTCCATGTGGTAAATACCGCCAATTTCTTCTATATGGGAAATAGCGCCAATTTCTTCCACGTGGCAAATCGCGCCAATTTCTTCCGTATGGGATATAGCGCCACTTTCTTCCATATAGACGTCACGCTCTTGACAGCCTATGGATCTTTGGTCAGAATTCACCCTGGATGCTCCCATTGGAGCTCATTTGGCGGATTGTAGCCGGTGTCTCACAAACGTTCTTTCCTGTCTGCGGCCTCGCTGCCCTACATCTGTGGGGTTCTGGTAGTGGGAGGGGGCGTCCGATGAGACGCTCTGGCTCCCCCCCCCCCGAGCACCCAGCAATTAGGGCAAAGTGGGTCAATGTGCGTACATGAGTGGCCATGCCGCCCCCGATATCTGGAGCTTAAAATAATGTATTGTTTCGGTCTGGAAGATGCCCCGCAACCTCCCTGTCACCCCGTTTCACAGCCGTCAGCGCCAACGAGCAGTGCGGGCTGTTTGGGGGCGTAGGGGAGGTGGGGTGGCCAGAGGTTCGGCCCACCCTTCTGCTTACGAAACCTTGGGATGCGGGCACTCGGGTTTGGGAGGCAAATGAGGCTTCATACAGTTGATCACACATTCATGGAGCACGCGTGATGAGCTGGAGCGCGCGGTGAGTGATGGACCCAGAGGCGGCAAGGCCCTGTTGCCCTGCTTCATGGTACCCTGACTGATGCCTCCATTTCACATCTTGAGGTTCAGGGAATGGTCTAAATCTTTATCTGAGTGTTTGTAAAGTGGGCACGCGTGCCCACCTTCAGCGCGCCAGCCTATGAGCACTCAGCCTGGCGGTCGTGCCACCTGCGCACCCGGCGACACTGTCGGGACGGGTATTGCCCCCACATCTCGCTAGGAGGGCCATGCCAGCTGGGCACGTGGACTACATTCAGGATTGGGCAGCGACACCAATATAACACGCATTGGCAAAGCCAACCGTTTTGCCCCTTGTCTTGGCATGGGATAGACCTGTGCCGGGCACTGTCATAATGGGAATGATTGCCATAAAATGGCCACAGGCTGTAAGAGTGTGTGATTACCTGGGCCTAAGATGGTATTAGGTCAATAGAGCTTTTTAAAAAAACGAAATAAAAAAAAACATTTGGAAAGACTGCTCTGTGACGGCTGTGAGCTGCTGTGGACTGACAGGCACGACAGGAACCGTCGACCCGGCATATGTGTGTCCTGCATGTGTGTTTGAGTGTGTCTTACGTGTTTGTATATTTTCCGGGCGTGTGGGGGTGCTGTGGGAAGGGGTTTTAGGGGGGAAACCCCCTGATTTGATCAAATCCCATCGGGCGATGGTGGATAAGGGTGCAGGTGGCGAGTGGGGGTGAGGGATGAGGCAATGTGGGTTTTCGCTTTTCATAGGTTCCAAAATCGGCTAAAAAACATCAGTCTTTTTGTTAAGCGACCTAAAAAAAGCAACATATGACATAGAACCCCGAAGATAGCAGCACCTGGCAAATGCCTGCATACAATCCAAAATTGTTGCCTTTGCAATGCTTGTTTTTGTCTAGACTCCACTGCAAGGGACTGATATGAATAACTTGGCTGCAGGAACATCAGTTTTAGACATTTTTATTACACAAATTGCACATTTATCGGAAGGGTTAAGCCATTAACTCTCAGCAGACTGCTTCCTAAAACCCACTGGGAAAGCTACAGTTTGATGTCACTGCTTGATAGGGGTAGCTAAGAGAGAACCCAGGAGGCCGTGTTTAGGGTAGGGAGGTGCAGACAGTGGGTGGGAAGGGCCAAGGGGGATTATCCTGGGCAGTCAATGGGTGGGTAAATAACCAAACAACACCTACACGCTCTGTGCCCCGCCTCGCATGCCACCTCCCTCCGATCTGCTCAACAAGGCACATGCTCTTGGGCTTTCGTGACAATCTGGGGAGTGCCTGGAGGAGAACCTGTGTGAAGGTTTCTGGCAAAGAAACTTTCAAACACATGGCACTTGTAACATTGGTTAAAAATGCAAGTTGAACAGTAACATATGTCCTAAATCTGTCTCTTAGACTCCCAAAAAACGGTTCCTTTGGGTATTTCCCAATTGGCCTGCAGGCCAGTCTGAGGCTGCACTCACTGATCTTATGTTTTGGGGGGCGGAGGTGAGTGTCAGAACATGCCCCTTGACGGCAGGTGGGTAGATCCCTCGCTAGCCGCTGACAGGCAGACCATGGCCCCTTGACGGCAGGTGGACTTTAACAGTTTATTAAGAAGCCACACTCAACACAGGGAGTTCCTTCCCTCTCCACTCACATGCTTATTCAACAAACCATTTAACAGATTTAAATTTTCAGCCTTATCTCAGAGGCGTATTATGCCCTTTGAACCCCTCTCTCCAGAGCTAACAATGAGTCGAGCACCAGGCCGGTGTACGGGAAGTACATTGGTATTTAGTAATAGAAATTAGCACGAAAAGGTCCAAACACCACTTTATCAGTGGCACAACACAATCAACTTCTCTCAGCATAAACAAATTTAAAAAGTGAGTTAAAAAGAACACAGACACAATTCTTCCCTTTCTGTAAATATCACTTCACAAAATAATTACACTGATCAATAAAGAAGGCTCTTATACACTGGAAGTGAGCTTTGTTAATTTCAGATTTTAACAAAATTCACCCGTAGTGTTCTGCCAAATGGGGAATTAATTAAATTAATATTTTTGGTTACATAGGCTAAGGATCTACACAGTTTTGCCCCCCGCCCACTATAAAGGGAAATGATTCAAGGCAAGCAGACTCCCCCACCTTTTGGTTTTCCAGGGCTTAGTTCTACTTACATAGCAAGCCTCTGTTTAAGGTTCAAGAAAGCCAGCTGCATCTCAGGACACTCTGGAAAGATAGGGCAAGGGTCTGGTCACTCCACTCTCAAAGATGGCCTCCCGCTTTCCACCATAGGACCCAGTCAGCTTTGAGGCCTTCAAAGGAGATAGACAGCTCCACCCAGATGCACTCTCAGCAATGTCCTCTGGTGTCTCCTTACAGCGGTCAGATGGTAAGTTTCAGCAGCATCCCTAAGGTCTATCTCTTCTCTCTGTCCTCCTGTCTTTCTCCTTTTTTGCTCTCCTCTCAAACCCATCCTCCAAGTCAGGATTGGTTTAGGGGTTTGGAGCAACATATGGCAATTCCATTTGTCATCATCCTTTGTTCTCCTTTCAACTTTTTGGCAAAAACTAGTTATGTATCACAACTTCATAATTTTACTAGCAACTGCCAGACTAAACATATTTTCTGTTTCAGCTAATCATGGGGAATTAGATAAGCCGACCACCAAATCTGTATCATGTAGCACGGCCATGTGGCACCTTTCTGCCATTTCCATAAAAAGCACAACAGTTATGAATATGTACGTTATTAAGCATATCCCTAATTTCATTTTCCACCCGTTCACCAACTCTCACATTTGGAACATGTTCAGATCAGCCAGAAACCTAGTTTAACTGGCCCTTACAGTTCCCAGAGTCACAGGAAGATCAATTTTATATCCCCAAAATCGCCTGGAAAGTACCTAAAAAATGGCACATAGCAGGCAGACCATAGTCACTTGATGGCAGGTGGGCAGAGTCCCTCGCTACCCACTGGCAGGCAGTCCATGTTCCCTTGACAGCAGGTGAACAGAGTCCCTCGTTACCCACTGGCAGGCAGGCCATGGCCTCTTGATGACAGGTGGGCAGTCCCTTGCTACCCGCTCAGAGGCAGGCCATGGCCTCTTGACGGCAGGTGGGTAGAGTCCACTTGCTACCCGCTGGCAGGCACACCATGTTCCCTTGACGGCAGGTGGACAGAGTCCCTCGCTACCCGCTCAGAGGCAGGCCATGGCCTCTTGATGACAGGTGGGCAGTCCCTTGCTACCCGCTCAGAGGCAGGCCATGGCCTCTTGACGGCAATTGGGCAGAGTCCACTTGCTACCCGCTGGCAGGCAGACCATGGTCCCTTGAGGGCAGGTGGACAGAGTCTTTCGCTACCCGCTCGGAGGGAGGCCATGTTCCCTTGACGGCAGGTGGACAGAGGCTCCTTGCTACCCACTGGCAGGAAGACCATGGTTTCTTGATGGCAGGTGGCCAGAGTCCTCTCTACCCACTGGCAGAAAGGTTTTCAGCTGACAACAAAAGATGGTCGTCATTAGCACGAATAAAAGGCAGTTGCCAACCCTGGAGCGCCGTAACCGCCAACCCTGGAGCGCACAACAGCCAACCCTGGAGCGCGCAACCACCAAACCTGGAGCGCGCAACTGCCAACTATGGAGCGCCGAAACCGCCAACCCTCGAGCACGCAACTGCCAACTATAGAGCTCCGCAACCGCAAACCCCGGAGCGCGCAACCACTAACCCTGGAGTGCCGCAACCGCCAACCCTGGAACGTCATAATCGCTAACCCTGAAACGCCGCAATCGCCAACCCTGGAACACCGCAATCGCCAACCATGGAACTCCGTAACCGCCAACCTGGAACGCTGCAATCGCCAACCCTGGAGTGCCGCAACCGCCACCCTGGAACGTCATAATCGCTAACCCTGGAACGCCGCAATCACCAACCCTGGGACGCCGCAATCGCCAACCCTGGAGCGTGCAATCAAGGCACCAGATACAAAGCGCCTTATCCGAGGGAAGAAGTCCAGATGGAACGTAGGGACCACACGTGTCCTGCAAATATTCACAGACGGTTCAGCGATAGCTACACGTGTACCTGTGATCATCATAACGCAGCATCACATGTGTGGCCTAAATATGTTGCTGAGTGATTTATGAAGGTATTGGGTACACACTGCATCATAGAACCGTGTGCATGCCCGCCTCTTAAAGGAATAACCGGCTGCATGCCGTCCCTTCTGGCACAGGATAGCACGCCTCACATTTAAACATGAATTCCTGCCGAGGGGGACATTACTGGGTGGTAACGGCCCAGAGTCCAAGTGAAAGGGCCGAGCGATGAAGCGGCAGTGAAAGCTCTCCTGTGAGGCTATTGTGGCTATGAGCAGGGGGGCAAGCTCCCCAGGGTGCTAATCCCAAACGCGCTCTGATTGGGTGATGGTGTCACCACCAGGTGCTAACACTGATTATAGGACTTATAAACTGCAATCCCCGTATCCCCGACACTGCTGCCCAGGGTGCTGTCACCGCCGCGCAGCCGCAGGAGTTCCCTCGGGCTGTGCCCTGGGCAACTAACACAGGTTGACATGTGCTTGCATGTCGGCATCAGAACCCCCACCATCGCCCTGGGCGCCCTATCTGGCCAGCAATCGGGAGAGATTTCAATTCTAATGATGTGTTGGTTATTGAGGGATAATGCCCTTGACATTTTATCTCCACTTCCGGCGGGCCCTTGTTTGCCAGACGGCAGCTGTGCACACAGAGCTCCGCACATTCAGTGCCTGCTACCTTATCTGCGGCCGTAAACTGCTCGAAAACAATCACACTGGGGCCCTGCGCTGGGATGGCGGGTGGGGACGGGGGGTGCGGGGGTGGCGGGGGCTTCTTTTTTTTGTTTGTCAAAACTCCTGGGGCAGACTCTTTAAAAAAGCATTAAGGGGACTGCTTTTAATAGAAAATATAATGTTTTTTTAAAAGACTTGGCATGGACATCTTTTGGGTCCTTTAGGGTGTACTAACTCTAACTCCTAGGTAGGGGGGCCCAGAAACAATATTTTATACTCAAGGTGGGCGGGCTCAGTATGCAAAAGTTTAAATACCACTGGCATAGACTGATGTGGGCTGCTGCGTGCTCACAGGTGCACGCAGGGGCATGTGCAGGTCTGCTCTGTCCGGTGCACGGGCAGGCCCAGGGATTTGGGGTCTGAACTGCGGCACAGCCATGTCAGCAGGGACATGACCATCAAACGGCTGTGAATTAAAAGTGAGCACACGTGTAAGCAGGCCTCATCTCTTGCATGTCGACAATATGAAACAAGTGTCCACGAAAACATGGGTGGCCCGTTGCACATTGGCGTGAATGGCAGCACATGTTACCCCCCCACTCAACAAATCATGACACATGGGATGTAGATTTGCCAGCTGCTGCTGAAGAGCTGCGAGTGATTAACTTGCTGAGCTATCGTGCTTGCTTCAGAGGTCTCCTGTGTGCAGAAGGTTTGTGAGATTATCCATGCCAGAAAAAGCCTCAATGCTGGTCCATGGGAAAAATCTCAGGTGCCACTAACATGCTTCTTGTGTCCTTGGAGTGGGAATATCAGTTGCTTTAAACATCAATGTTATGGTGAGTTTGAAAAAAGTAAGGGTAAACCCATCACCCTGCAATAATATGATTGTAGAAAAAGGCATGTCATCTTAAAATGCACACATGCACAGCAGCAACTAAAAGCCATCCCTGGAACTTCATCTCCAGATCAGAGCCATGCAGCAATGCATTATGGGTATGCAAATTAGCTGAAAAGCTGGCTCTTACCCCATATAAGGACCATGCTGGCATCCGTGCAATTGAAGCATTGTGGAGAGCGGGACTCAAACGTGGCCCTCTCTACACCATCCCACTCTCAGCCTGGAGACAGTGACATCACTTCCGGGCCCTTCATCCCCATCGCTGACCTAGTGCAGGTGCGAGAAGCGTACTCACTCAGATAACCGTTCAGACCACACCCAGATGACAGCATTGAACAGATCCGGCTGTCACCAATTGAACAAGTTGACTGACTGCAACCTCGAAGAACGCTGATGACATCATGACTGACATCATAACCGCAGCTAAAATGAGCAGCCGTGCAAATACAGATGGAAGCCATTGGTCCATTGAAGTGAATGGAAAAAGCAGCACAAACTCAAGCACACAGAGAAAGGCAAGCAGGCTGATCCTGCAGGAGAATGCCGGCCAGGCTTCCAGCGCAGACACCGTGCACAGCCTCACCAGGGACACTGAGGGAAGATGACAGCTGCAGGGAACACACACCGGGAACCTCCAGAATTTCCAGCAACACAAGACCCTGTTGTGGTCTCCACACACGTGATCTGGACCTTCTAGACAGTGCCTATTCATTCAAACCAGACTGAGAGGCTCGTTCCCATCGAAGCAGAGGCAGGAGGATAGAAGAGTAACACAGGTTCAAAGCTGAATATTCTGTCTCAGGGCCTAGGACATCAGGGATGCGGGAACATGCAGCACCTTTGGGGTCATTCCCACTACCTTGAATAGTTGCACTTGCCCTGGTAACTGCCCAAAGCTCCGTGGCTGAGATGACCCTTTTTGCCTAATCGCTATCCACTGTCCACGCTGAGCCCACACTGTGTTGCACCGGCCAATCACCTTAAGCTAAACTGCAAGCGTGTAGTCTGAACACATAGAGGTGGTCTCAGGAGGAGCCACCAGATTAGGCTAACCCAATGAGTGCGCTAACCCATTATGGAAAATGTATGTAGTTCACCTTCGCTAACCAGGGACATAACCTCATTTTTTTGAGGTCAGTCCTTAACAAAACTGGGCTACAGGCGCCTGGAGAACGCTTGAAGAATATTTCATTGTTCATTCTGCAATCCCTGGCATTGATTTCCTGATAAAGACATTGAACTTTGTCCTATGGGCGGGTCTTCCGTTCTTGTGGCAGGGGATTTCCAGGGCCCGGTTCCTCTTGCATGTAAGCAGGGAAACTGATAACAGTTCCCTTGCCACTATTACATTTACGACATGTTTCCTATTCACCATCAATACCATATTATGGCTCAATATAAAACCGTTTTATAACAAACGAAGGCTGCTTTGACTTTTACTCAACCAGGGGTTGCACACAAGCAATTTATTGAATACACAATTAAAATGTTGACAAGTACAATACATAACAAGAAAATTGTTTGACAGTACATGACAAAAAACATAAATTCAAGAAAGAAGTGCCCAAACTTGTTCAAACTTTGATTGATTGGCTGACCAATAACCCATACCTTCAATTGACAATACTCACAACTGTGTGGGATGAAGGCAATGCAATGTTGTGACATCAATCCAAATGTTTATGTATACATACATTATACAACAGAACCCAACATGTTTCTGCCACACATTGCTTTACTGCCCGACATTCTTCAGGGGCGATATGGTATGCACATTCCTCTTCAAGATAGAATCATGTGATCCTCATCCGAATGGAACAACGATCTTCAGTGGACACTAGCAAGAGAGTCTCTCCATTCACCAAACTACAACAGACCAAACCAAATAACATCACTAGACCCCTAGATCACGAGTCAAATTCACTAACACACTCTAAATGCAGACAAGAGACCAAACCAAATTACATCACTAGACCCCTAGATCACGAGTCAAATTCACTAACGCACTCTAAATGCAGACAACAGACCAACCAAAATAATCAATAGACCCCTAGATCACGAGTCAAATTCACTAACGCACTCTAAATGCAGACAAGAGACCAAACCAAATTACATCACTAGACCCCTAGATCACGAATCAAATTCACTAACGCACTCTAAATGCAGACAAGAGACCAAACCAAATTACATCACTAGACCCCTAGATCAAAGTCAAATTCACTAACGCACTCTAAATGCAGACAAAGACCAAACCAAATAAAATCAATAGACCCCTAGATCACGAGTCAAATTCACTAACGCCACTCTAAATGCAGACAAGAGACCAAACCAAATTACATCACTAGACCCCTAGATCACGAATCAAATTCACTAACGCACTCTAAATGCAGACAAGAGACCAAACCAAATTACATCACTAGACCCCTAGATCAAAGTCAAATTCACTAACGCACTCTAAATGCAGACAAGAGACCAAACCAAATGACATCAACAGACCCCTAGATCACGAGTCAAATTCACTAACGCACTCTAATGCAGACAAGAGACCAAACCAAATGACATCAACAGACCCTAGATCAAGAGTCAAATTCACTAACACACTCTAAATGCAGACAAGAGACCAAAACCAAATTACATCAGTAGACCCCTAGATCACGAGTCAAATTCACTAACGCACTCTAAATGCAGACAAGAGACCAGACCAAATTACATCAACAGACCCCTAGATCATGAGTCAAATTCACTAACGCACTCTAAATGCAGACAAGAGACCAAACCAAATTACATCACTAGACCCCTAGATCAGAGTCAAATTCACTAACGCACTCTAAATGCAGACAAGAGACCAAACCAAATAACATCAATAGACCCCTAGATCACGAGTCAAATTCACTAACGCACTCTAAATGCAGACAAGAGACCAAACCAAATTACATCACTAGACCCCTAGATCACGAGTCAAATTCACTTAACGCACTCTAAATGCAGACAAGAGACCAAACAAATTACATCACTAGACCCCCAGATCAAGTCAAATTCACTAACGCACTCTAAATGCAGACAAGAGACCAAACCAAATGACATCAACAGACCCCTAGATCACGAGTCAAATTCACTAACGCACTCTAAATGCAGACAAGAGACCAAACCAAATTACATCAACAGACCCCTAGATCACGAGTCAAATTCACTAACGCACTCTAAATGCAGACAAGAGACCAGTCCAAATTACATCAACAGACCCCTAGATCATGAGTCAAATTCACTAACGCACTCTAAATGCAAACAAGAGACCGAACCAAATTTCATCACTAGACCCTAGATCACGAGTCAAATTCACTAACGCACTCTATATGCAGACAAGAGACCAAACGAAATAACATCACTAGACCCCTAGATCACGAGTCAAATTCACTAACGCACTCTAAATGCAGACAAGAGACCAAACCAAATTACATCAGCATACCCCTAGATCACGAGTCAAATTCACTAATGAACTCTAAATGCAGACGAGAGACCAAACCTAATAACATCAGCAGCCCCCTAGATCACAAGTCAAATTCATTAACGCACTCTAAATGCATAGAAGAGACCAAACCAAATAACATCACTAGACCCTAGATCACGAGTCAAATTCACTAACGCACTCTAAATGCAGACAAGAGACCAAACAAATAACATCACTAGACCCCTAGATCACGAGTCAAATTCACTAACCACTCTAAATGCAGACAAGAGACCAAACCAAATTACATCACTAGACCCCTAGATCACGAGTCAAATTCACTAACGCACTCTAAATGCAGACAAGAGACCAAACCAAATTACATCACTAGACCCCTAGATCACGAGTCAAATTCACTAACGCACTCTAAATGCAGACAAGAGACCAAACCAATAACATCAATAGACCCCTAGATCACGAGTCAAATTCACTAACGCACTCTAAATGCAGACAAGAGACCAAACCAAAATTACATCACTAGACCCCTAGATCACGAGTCAAATTCACTAACGCACTCTAAATGCAGACAAGAGACCAAACCAAATTACATCACTAGAACCTTAAATCACGAGTCAAATTCACTAACGCACTCTAAATGCAGACAAGAGACCAAACCAAATGACATCAATAGACCCCTAGATCACGAGTCAAATTCACTAACGCACTCTAAATGCAGACAAGAGACCAAACCAAATGACATCAATAGACCCCTAGATCACGAGTCAAATTCACTAACGCACTCTAAATGCAGACAAGAGACCAAACCAAATTACATCAACAGACCCCTAGATCACGAGTCAAATTCACTAACGCACTCTAAATGCAGACAAGAGACCAAACCAAATTACATCACTAGACCCTAGATCACGAGTCAAATTCACTAACGCACTCTAAATGCAGACAAGAGACCAACCAAATTACATCAACAGACCCCTAGATCACGAGTCAAATTCACTAACAGCACTCTAAATGCAGACAAGAGACCAAACCAAATTACATCACTAGACCCTAGATCACGAGTCAAATTCACTAACGCACTCTAAATGCAGACAAGAGACCAAACCAAATAACATCACTAGACCCTAGATCACGAGTCAAATTCACTAACGCACTCTAAATGCAGACAAGGACCAAACCAAATTACATCACTAGACCCCTAGATCACGAGTCAAATTCACTAACGCACTCTAAATGCAGACAAGAGACCAAACCAAATTACATCACTAGACCCGCTAGATCACGAGTCAAATTCACTAACGCACTCTAAATGTAGACAAGAGACCAAACCAAATTACATCAACAGAACCCTAGATCACGAGTCAAATTCACTAACGAACTCTAAATGCAGACGAGAGACCAAACCAATAACATCACTAGACCCCTAGATCACGAGTCAAATTCATTAACGCACTCTAAATGCAGAGAAGAGACCAAACCAATAACATCACTAGACCCCTAGATCACGAGTCAAATTCACTAACGCACTCTAAATGCAAGACAAGAGACCAAACCAAATAACATCACTAGACCCCTAGATCACGAGTCAAATTCACTAACGCACTCTAATGCAGACAAGAGACCAAACCAAATACATCAACTAGACCCTAGATCACGAGTCAAATTCACTAACGCACTCTAAATGCAGACAAGAGACCAAACCAAATTACATCAACAGACCCTAGATCACGAGTCAAATTCACTAACGCACTCTAAATGCAGAACAAGAGACCAAACCAAATTACATCACTAGACCCCTAGATCACGAGTCAAATTCACTAACGCACTCTAAATGCAGACAAGAGACCAAACCAAATACATCACTAGACCCCTAGATCACGAGTCAAATTCACTAACGCACTCTAAATGCAGACAAGAGACCAAACCAAATAACATCACTAGACCCTAGATCACGAGTCAAATTCACTAACGCACTCTAAATGCAGACAAGAGACCAAACCAAATAACATCACTAGACCCTAGATCACGAGTCAAATTCACTAACGCACTCTAAATGCAGACAAGAGACCAAACCAAATAACATCACTAGACCCCTAGATCACGAGTCAAATTCACTAACGCACTCTAAATGCAGAAAAGAGACCAAACCAAATAACATCACTGAACCCCTAGATCACGAGTCAAATTCACTAACGCACTCTAAATGCAGAGAGAGACCAAACCAAATAACATCACTAGACCCCTAGATCACGAGTCAAATTCACTAACGCACTCTAAATGCAAAAAGAGACCAAACCAAATAACATCACTAGAACCCTAGATCACGAGTCAAATTCACTAACGCACTCTAAATGCAGACAAGAGACCAAACAAATAACATCACTAGACCCCTAGATCACGAGTCAAATTCACTAACGCACTCTAAATGCAAACAAGAGACCAAACCAAATTACATCACTAGACCCCTAGATCACGAGTCAAATTCACTAACGCACTCTAAATGCAGACAAGAGACCAAACCAAATAACATCAACTAGACCCCTAGATCACGAGTCAAATTCACTAACGCACTCTAAAATGCAGAAGAGAACCAAACCAAATAACATCACTAGACCCTAGATCACGAGTCAAATTCACTAACGCACTCTAAATGCAGACAAGAGACCAAACCAAATAACATCACTAGACCCTAGATCACAAGTCAAATTCACTAACGCACTCTAAATGCAGACAAGAGACCAAACCAAATAACATCACTAGACCTTAATCACGAGTCAAATTCACTAACGCACTCTAAATGCAGACAAGAGACCAAACCAAATAACATCACTAGACCCCTAGATCACGAGTCAAATTCACTAACGCACTCTAAATGAGAAAGAGACCAAACCAATTAACATCACTAGACCCCTAGATCACGAGTCAAATTCACTAACGCACTCTAAATGCAGACAGAGACCAAACCAAATAACATCACTAGACCCTAGATCACGAGTCAAATTCACTAACGCACTCTAAATGCAGACAAGAGGCCAAACCAAATAACATCATTAGACCCCTAGATCACGAGTCAAATTCACTAACGCACTCTAAATGCAAACAAGAGACCAAACCATATTACATACTAGACCCTAGATCACGAGTCAAATTCACTAACGCACTCTAAATGCAGACAAGAGACAAACCAAATACATCACTAGACCCTAGATCACGAGTCAAATTCACTAACGCACTCTAAATGCAGACAAGAGACCAAACCAAATAACATCACTAGACCCCTAGATCACGAGTCAAATTCACTAACGCACTCTAAATGCAGACAAGAGACCAAACCAAATTACATCACTAGACCCCTAGATCACGAGTCAAATTCACTAACGCACTCTAAATGCAGACAAGAGACCAAACCAAATAACATCACTAGAACCCTAGATCACGAGTCAAATTCACTAACGCACTCTAAATGCAGAGAAGAGACCAAACCAAATAACATCACTAGAACCCTAGATCACGAGTCAAATTCACTAACGCACTCTAAATGCAGACAAGAGACCAAACCAAATAACATCACTAGACCCCTAGATCACGAGTCAAATTCACTAACACACTCTAAATGCAAACAAGAAACCAAACCAAATTACATCACTAGACCCCTAGATCACGAGTCAAATTCACTAACGCACTCTAAATGCAGACAAGAGACCAAACCAAATAACATCACTAGACCCCTAGATCACGAGTCAAATTCACTAACACACTAAAAATGCAGAAAAGAATCCAAACCAAATAACATCACTAGAACACTAGATCACGAGTCAAATTCACTAATGCACTCTAAATGCAGAGAAGAGACCAAACCAAATAACATCACTAGAACCCTAGATCACGAGTCAAATTCACTAACGCACTCTAAATGCAGACAAGAGACCAAACCAAATAACATCACTCGAACCCTAATTCACCAGTCAAATTCACTAATGCACTCTAAATGCAGACAAGAGACCTCACCAAATAACATCACTAGATCCCTAGATCACGAGTCAAATTCACTAACGCACTCTAAATGCAGAAAAGAGACCAAACCAAATACATCACTAGACCCTAGATCACGAGTCAAATTCACTAACGCACTCTAAATGCAGACAGAGACCAAACAAATAACATCACTAGACCCCTAGATCACGAGTCAAATTCACTAACGCACTCTAAATGCAGACAAGAGACCAAACCAAATAACATCATTAGACCCCTAGATCACGAGTCAAATTCACTAACGCACTCTAAATCAAACAAGAGACCAAACCAAATTACATCACTAGACCCCTAGATCACGAGTCAAATTCACTAACGCACTCTAAATGCAGACAAGAGACCAAACCTAATACATCAGCAGTCCCTAGATCACGAGTCAATTCACTAACGCACTCTAAATGCAGACAAGAGACCAAACCAAATTACATCACTAGACCCCTAGATCACGAGTCAAATTCACTAACGCACTCTAAATGCAGACAAGAGACCAAACCAAATTACATCACTAGACCCCTAGATCACGAGTCAAATTCACTAACGCACTCTAAATGCAGACAAGAGACCAAACCAAATTACATCACTAAGCCCTAGATCACGAGTCAAATTCACTAACGCACTCTAAATGCAGACAAGAGACCAAACCTAATTACATCAACAGCCCTAGATCACGAGTCAAATTCACTAACGCACTCTAAATGCAGACAAGAGACCAAACCAAATTACATCACTAGACCCCTAGATCACGAGTCAAATTCACTAACGCACTCTAAATGCAGACAAGAGACCAAACGAATTACATCACTAGACCCCTAGATCACGAGTCAAATTCACTAACGCACTCTAAATGCAGACAAGAGACCAAACCAAATTATCACTAGACACCCTAGATCACGAGTCAAATTCACTAACGCACTCTAAATGCAGACAAGAGACAAACCAAATAACATCACTAGAACCCTAGATCACGAGTCAAATTCACTAACGCACTCTAAATGCAAACAAGAGACCAAACCAAATTACATCAACAGACCCCTAGATCACGAGTCAAATTCACTAACGCACTCTAAATGCAGCAAGAGACCAAACCAAATTACATCACCAGACCCCTAGATCACGAGTCAAATTCACTAACGCACTCTAAATGCAGACAAGAGACCAAACCAAATTACATCAACAACCCCTAGATCACGAGTCAAATTCACTAAAGCACTCTAAATCCAGACAAGACACCAAACCAAATAACATCACTAGACCCCTAGATCACCAGTCAAATTCACTAACGCACTCTAAATGCAGACAAGAGACTAAACCAAATAACATCACTAGACCCCTAGATCACGAGTCAAATTCACTAACGCACTCTAAATGCAGACAAGAGACCAAACCAAATAACTTCACTAGAACCCTAGATCACAAGTCAAATTCACTGACGCACGCTAAATGCAGAGAAGAGACCAAACCAAATTAGATCACTAGACCCCTAGATCACGAGTCAAATTCACTAACGCACTCTAAATGCAGACAAGAGACTAAACCAAAAAACATCATTAGACCCGGAGATCACGAATTAAATTCGCTAACACACTCTAAATGCAAACAAGAAACCAAACCAAATTGCATCACTAGACCGCTAGATCACGAGTCAAATTCACTAACGCACTATAAATGCAGAAAAGAGACCAAACCAAACAACATCACTAGAACCCTAGATCGCGAGTCAAATTCACTAACACACTCTAAATGCACAGAAGAGACCAAACCAAATAACATCACTAGAACCCTAGATCACAAGTCAAATTCACTAACGCATTCTAAATGCAGAGAAGAGACCAAACCAAATAACATCACTAGAACCCTAGATCACGAGTCAAATTCACTAACGCACTCTAAATGCAGACAAGAGACCAAACCAAATTACATCACTAGACCCCTAGATCACGAGTCAAATTCACTAACGCACTCTAAATGCAGACAAGAGACCAAACCAAATTAAATCACTAGACCCCTAGATCACGAGTCAAATTCACTAACGCACTCTAAATGCAGACAAGAGACCAAACCAAATAACTTCCTAGACCCCTAGATCACGAGTCAAATTCACTAACGCACTCTAAATGCAGACAAGAGACCAAACCAAATAACATCACTAGACCCCTAGATCACGAGTCAAATTCACTAACGCACTCTAAATGCAGACAAGAGACCAAACCAAATACATCACTAGACCCCTAGATCACGAGTCAAATTCACTAACGCACTCTAAATGCAGACAAGAGACCAAACCAAATAACATCACTAGACCCTAGATCACGAGTCAAATTCACTAACGCACTCTAAATGCAGAAAAGAGACCAAACCAAATAACATCACTAGAACCTAGATCACGAGTCAAATTCACTAACACACTCTAAATGCAGACGAGAGACCAAACCAATTACATCACTAGACCCCTAGATCACGAGTCAAATTCACTAACGCACTCTAAATGCAGACAAGAGACCAAACCAAATTACATCACTAGACCCCTAGATCACGAGTCAAATTCACTAACGCACTCTAAATGCAGACAAGAGACCAAACCAAATTACATCAACAGACCCCTAGATCACGAGTCAAATTCACTAACGCACTCTAAATGCAGATAGAGACCAAACCTAATTACACCAACAGACCCCTAGATCACGAGTCAAATTCACTAACGCACTCTAAATGCAGACAAGAGACCAAACCAAATTACATCAACAGACCCCTAGATCACGAGTCAAATTCACTAACGCACTCTAAATGCAGACAAGAGACCAAACCAAATTACATCACTAGACCCCTAGATCACGAGTCAAATTCACTAACGCACTCTAAATGCAAACAAGAGACCAACCATATACATCACTAGACCCTAGATCACGAGTCAAATTCACTAACGCACTCTAAATGCAGACAAGAGACCAAACCAAATAACATCACTAGACCCCTAGATCACGAATCAAATTCACTAACGCACTCTAAATGCAAACAAGAGACCAAACCATATTACATCACTAGACCCCTAGATCACGAGTCAAATTCACTAACGCACTCTAAATGCAGACAAGAGACCAAACCAAATAACATCACTAGACCCCTAGATCACGAGTCAAATTCACTAACGCACTCTAAATGCAGACAAGAGACCAAACCAAATAACATCACTAGACCCCTAGATCACGAGTGAAATTCACTAACGCACTCTAAATGCAGACAAGAGACCAAACTAAATAACATCATTAGACCCCTAGATCACGAGTCAAATTCACTAACGCACTCTAAATGCAGACAAGAGACCAAACCAAATAACATCATTAGACCCCTAGATCACGAGTCAAATTCACTAACGACACTCTAAATGCAGACAAGAGACAAACCAAATAACATCATTAGACCCCTAGATCACGAGTCAAATTCACTAACGCACTCTAAATGCAAACAAGAGACCAAACCATATACATCACTAGACCCCTAGATCACGAGTCAAATTCACTAACGCACTCTAAATGCAGACAAGAGACCAAACAAATAACATCACTAGACCCTTAGATCACGAGTCAAATTCACTAACGCACTCTAAATGCAGACAAGAGACCAAACCAAATAACATCACTAGACCCCTAGATCACGAGTGAAATTCACTAACGCACTCTAAATGCAGACAAGAGACCAAACCAAATAACATCATTAGACCCTAGATCACGAGTCAAATTCACAACGACACTCTAAATGCAGACAAGAGACTAAACCAAAAAACATCATTAGACCCCTAGATCACGAGTCAAATTCACTAACACACTCTAAATGCAGACAAGAGACTAAACCAAATAACATCATTAGACCCCTAGATCACGAGTCAAATTCACTAACACACTCTAAATGCAGACAAGAGACCAAACCAAATAACATCACTAGACCCCTAGATCATGAGTCAAATTCACTAACGCACTCTAAATGCAGACAAGAGAGCAAACCAAATTACATCAACAGACCCCTATATCATGAGTCAAATTCACTAACGCACTCTAAATGCAGACAAGAGACCAAACCAAATTACATCACTAGACCCCTAGATCACGAGTCAAATTCACTAACGCACTCTAAATGCAGACAAGAGAGCAAACCAAATGATATCAACAGACCCCTATATCACGAGTCAAATTCACTAACACACTCTAAATGCAGACAAGAGAGCAAACCAAATTATATCAACAGACCCCTATATCACGAGTCAAATTCACTAACACACTCTAAATGCAGACAAGAGAGCAAACCAAATTATATCAACAGACCCCTAGATCACGAGTCAAATTCACTAACGCACTCTAAATGCAGACAAGAGACCAAACCAAATTACATCACTAGACCCCTAGATCACGAGTCAAATTCACTAACGCACTCTAAATGCAGACAAGAGACCAAACCAAATAACATCACTAGACCCCTAGATCACGAGTCAAATTCACTAACACACTATAAATGCAGAAAAGAATCCAAACCAAATAACATCACTAGAACACTAGATCACGAGTCAAATTCACTAACGCACTCTAAATGCAGAGAAGAGACCAAACCAAATAACATCACTAGAACCCTAGATCACGAGTCAAATTCACTAACGCACTCTAAATGCAGAGAAGAGACCAAACCAAATAACATCACTCGAACCCTAATTCACCAGTCAAATTCACTAATGCACTCTAAATGCAGACAAGAGACCTCACCAAATAACATCACTAGATCCCTAGATCACGAGTCAAAATCACTAACGCACTCTAAATGCAGAAAAGAGACCAAACCAAATAACATCACTAGACCCTAGATCACGAGTCAAATTCACTAACGCACTCTAAATGCAGACATGAGACCAAACCAAATAACATCACTAGACCCCTAGATCACGAGTGAAATTCACTAACGCACTCTAAATACAGACAAGAGGCCAAACCAAATAACATCATTAGACCCCTCGATCACGAGTCAAATTCACTAACGCACTCTAAATTCAAACAAGAGACCAAACCATATTACATTACTAGACCCCTAGATCACGAGTCAAATTCACTAACGCACTCTAAATGCAGACAAGAGACCAAACCTAATAACATCAGCAGTCCCCTAGATCACGAGTCAAATTCACTAACGCACTCTAAATGCAAACAAGAGACCAAACCAAATTACATCACTAGACCCCTAGATCACGAGTCAAATTCACTAACGCACTCTAAATGCAGACAAGAGACCAAACCAAATTACATCACTAGACCCGCTAGATCACGAGTCAAATTCACTAACGCACTCTAAATGCAGACAAGAGACCAAACCAAATTACATCAACAGACCCCTAGATCACGAGTCAAATTCACTAACGCACTCTAAATGCAGACAAGAGACCAAACCTAATTACACCAACAGTCCCTAGATCACGAGTCAAATTCACTAACACACTCTAAATGCAAACAAGAGACCAAACCAAATTACATCACTAGACCCATAGGTCACGAGTCAAATTCACTAACGCACTCTAAATGCGGACAAGAGACCAAACCGAATTACATCACTAGACCCGCTAGATCACGAGTCAAATTCACTAACGCACTCTAAATGCAGACAAGAGACCAAACCTAATTACACCAACAGTCCCTAGATCACGAGTCAAATTCACTAACCCACTCTAAATGCAGACAAGAGACCAAACCAAATAACTTCACTAGAACCCTAGATCACGAGTCAAATTCACTAACGCACTCTAAATGCAAACAAGAGACCAAACCAAATTACATCAACAGACCCCTAGATCACAAGTCAAATTCACTAACGCACTCTAAATGCAGACAAGAGACCAAACCAAATTACATCAACAGACCCTAGATCACGAGTCAAATTCACTAACGCACTCTAAATGCAGACAAGAGACCAAACCAAATTACATCACACACCCTAGATCACTGAGTCAAATTCACTAACGCACTCTAAATGCAGACAAGAGACCAAACCAAATACATCACTAGACCCCTAGATCACGAGTCAAATTCACTAACGCACTCTAAATGCAGACAAGAGACCAAACCAAATAACATCACTAGACCCCTAGATCACGAGTCAAATTCACTAACGCACTCTAAATGCAGACAAGAGACCAAACCAAATAACTTCACTAGAACCCTAGATCACGAGTCAAATTCACTAACGCACTCTAAATGCAGAGAAGAGACCAAACCAAATTACATCACTAGACCCCTAGATCACGAGTCAAATTCACTAACGCACTCTAAATGCAGACAAGAGACCAAACCAAATAACATCACTAGACCCCTAGATCACGAGTCAAATTCACTAACACACTCTAAATGCAAACAAGAAACCAAACCAAATTACATCAACAGACCCCTAGATCACGAGTCAAATTCACTAACGCACTCTAAATGCAGACAAGAGACCAAACCAAATAACATCACTAGAACCCTAGATCACGAGTCAAATTCACTAACACACTCTAAATGCAGACGAAGAGACCAAACCAAATAACATCACTAGACCCTAGATCACGAGTCAAATTCACTAACGCACTCTAAATGCAGACAAGAGACCAAACCAATAACATCACTAGACCCCTAGATCACGAGTCAAATTCACTAACGCACTCTAAATGCAGACAAGAGACCAAACCAAATTACATCACTAGACCCTAGATCACGAGTCAAATTCACTAACGCACTCTAAATGCAGACAAGAGACCAAACCAAATTAAATCACTAGACCCCTAGATCACGAGTCAAATTCACTAACGCACTCTAAATGCAGACAAGAGACCAAACCAAATAACTTCACTAGACCCCTAGATCACGAGTCAAATTCACTAATGCACTCTAAATGCAGACAAGAGACCAAACCAAATAACATCACTAGACCCCTAGATCACGAGTCACATTCACTAACGCACTCTAAATGCAGACAAGAGACCAAACCAAATAACATCACTAGACCCCTAGATCACGAGTCAAATTCACTAACGCACTATAAATGCAGAGAAGAGTCCAAACCACATAACATCACTAGAACACTAGATCACGAGTCAAATTCACTAACGCACTCTAAATGCAGAAAAGAGACCAAACCAAATAACATCGCTAGAACCCTAGATCACAAGTCAAATTCACTAACACACTCTAAATGCAGACAAGAGACCAAACCATATTACATTACTAGACCCCTAGATCACGAGTGAAATTCACTAACGCACTCTAAATGCAGACAAGAGACCAAACCAAATTACATCACTAAACCCGCTAGATCACGAGTCAAATTCACTAACGCACTCTAAATGCAGACAAGAGACCAAACCAAATTACATCAACAGACCCCTAGATCACGAGTCAAATTCACTAACGCACTCTAAATGCAGAGAAGAGACCAAACCAAATTACATCAATCAGACCCTAGATCACGAGTCAAATTCACTAACGCACTCTAAATGCAGACAAGAGACCAAACCAAATTACATCAACAGACCCCTAGATCACGAGTCAAATTCACTAACGCACTCTAAATGCAGACAAGAGACCAAACCTAATTACACCAACAGACCCCTAGATCACGAGTCAAATTCACTAACGCACTCTAAATGCAAACAAGAGACCAAACCATATTACATCACTAGACCCCTAGATCACGAGTCAAATTCACTAACGCACTCTAAATGCAGACATGAGACCAAACCGAATAACATCACTAGACCCCTAGATCACGAATCAAATTCACTAACGCACTCTAAATGCAAACAAGAGACCAAACCATATTACATCACTAGACCCCTAGATCACGAGTCAAATTCACTAACGCACTCTAAATGCAGACATGAGACCAAACCAAATAACATCACTAGACCCCTAGATCACGAATCAAATTCACTAACGCACTCTAAATGCAGACAAGAGACCAAACCAAATAACATCACTAGACCCCTAGACACGAGTGAAATTCACTAACGCACTCTAAATGCAAGACAAGAGACCAAACCAAATAACATCATTAGACCCTAGATCACGAGTCAAATTCACTAACACACTCTAAATGCAGACAAGAGACTAAACCAAAAACATCATTAGACCCCTAGATCACGAGTCAAATTCACTAACACACTCTAAATGCAGACAAGAGACTAAACCAAATAACATCATTAGACCCCTAGATCACGAGTCAAATTCACTAACGCACTCTAAATGCAAACAAGAGACCAAACCATATTACATCACTAGACCCCTAGATCACGAGTCAAATTCACTAACGCACTCTAAATGCAGACATGAGACCAAACCAAATAACATCACTAGACCCCTAGATCACGAATCAAATTCACTAACGCACTCTAAATGCAGACAAGAGACCAAACCAAATAACATCACTAGACCCCTAGAGCACGAGTGAAATTCACTAACGCACTCTAAATGCAGACAAGAGACCAAACCAAATAACATCATTAGACCCCTAGATCACGAGTGAAATTCACTAACACACTCTAAATGCAGACAAGAGACTAAACCAAAAAACATCATTAGACCCCTAGATCACGAGTCAAATTCACTAACACACTCTAAATGCAGACAAGAGACTAAACCAAATAACATCATTAGACCCCTAGATCACGAGTCAAATTCACTAACACACTCTAAATGCAGACAAGAGACCAAACCAAATAACATCACTAGACCCCTAGATCATGAGTCAAATTCACTAACGCACTCTAAATGCAGACAAGAGACCAAACCAAATAACATCACTAGACCCCTAGATCATGAGTCAAATTCACTAACACACTCTAAATGCATGCATATATGGGCTCCTTCAGTCACACCTACCTGCATCTATCGCCGTCAGTAAGGTGCGCTGCCATGGAAATAAGAACACACACAATACATGTGTATCATTTAAACAGGGTCACTTTCTGTCTCAACACCTAACATGACGATATATACAACGCAAAAGGAACCGGAAGACCCCTTAATCTAGGGAGCCAACTCCTCGATCTCAAAGCGACACAACCTTACCTAAAACATGATAAGAACACCCTGGACTATAGTTAACCCTGCTACTATGCCATTACAGTATCAACATCCGTCACCGGTGAGAGCCACCAATATCACACGTGACCCTTTGATTTTAAAAGTGACATGCATAAATCACATACAACATGTGGCTGTGACTAATTTAGCCAGCAACATGCATAGGGCACTTAAAACCTGTCACTCACATGATGCCTGAATATTTTAGGACGCACGCCCTCACTTGGTGACATAAACCCCCTGCTGCCCTAGAGATAATGGCGGTCTCCTCATGTGAGGTAAACAGCACACTTTACAGCTTCGTTCTTACCCAGAGAGAATGGCTGAGTGGTTCTGATCCGGAGGTGCACTTCCACGGATGGCTACTAGGTGGAGCTGTGTCAGAATCAGCAGAATCAGCCTGTTGCACGGTCCCCTGCCAAGCACTGGCAGTGGGCGAGGCCATGCCATGCTCTGAATGGGATGCGTCTGTTCACCCACTGACAGCTGAAAGCACCAAAGAGCAAGAAATATAGGGCCGACATTCCATGATAAGGGCCAATCATGCATGTGGTGAACAGTCCTCCGCGTGCAGTGTTGTTTTCATGACTGTGTTCTGTTCTGCATTTAAACCCCTGTGTCCGTGCAGAGTATACACCCTACCACACCCGCCTGCCACCCCAAAGGAATGCACAGGAGCCGCGCCCCTCCGCTCACATGAAAGGTCGATGCTGGCGGACATGCTGTCGTATATTCTACACGCAGCGGATGGGGGAGGCGGATGTGGCACTAAAGCTCCGCCACCCGCTTATGCTGAACATTCAGGAACACGGCTGTCACATCGTGATCCGTGTGACAAAGACAATACACACGAGGCGGGGACACGCCTGTGCAAAGAGGTGGGGAGGAGGTGGGCCGCTCGGTGGACCCCGAGATTCCACGCTGGAGAGTGAGAAGAAAGGGTGTACCTGTCCCCCCTCCCACCCTCCCATCCTATTGCTTTATCTTTCCCCAAGTGAACATTTTGAAATGTGATTTTCTGTACCCTCAGAACGAAATACGGCGCGTTAAGTGATTTTTTTTAACCCTTGAAAAAATAAATGTTTCATTTTCATCCCTAAAATAAAAAACCATGACCAGTCCGCGATCTGAGGTTACCTCATGCCGTATTACAATCCGAATTCTAAACCAATTGTAATTAAAGAGGCATACTCCCTAAACCTATTCTAATTCCGTTCCAAAGCTGTTCTGCAGTAATCCCTTCCCGACACTTGCTTGGTCACTTCCCACCCCCTCCCCCTCACAAGGCGTTCCCTGGACCAAGCCCTAAACCGAAGTAGATGAGACCTTATAAGACAATAGGCTGGGAAACTATTATGCTGCAAAACAGAAACAGTAATGAAGAAGCATAAAAGACAAAGATGATGCCGTTTTTTTATAAGGAAAACAATGTAGATTGAATGTGAATGATAAAAGTAAGGTTTAAGATGTAAACCAAATGCATTTTAATAAAAAAGAAAAAAAACAAGACAGTAGGCCATCCTTGCTCAAACAGAAAGGTCATCCTTGCTCAAACAGAGAGGTCATCCTTGCTCACGCCCCTAGGTCATCCTTGCTCAAACCCCTAGGTCATCCTTGCTCGATCAGCGAGGTCATCCTTGCTCAAACTCCTAGGTCATCCTTGCTCAAACCCCGAGGCCATCCTTGCTCGATCAGCGAGGTCATCCTTGCTCAAACTCCTAGGTCATCCTTGATCAAACCCCGAGGTCATCCTTGCTCGATCAGCAAGTTCATCCTTGCTCAAACCCCGAGGTCATCCTTGCTCACATCCCTAGGTCATCCTTGCTCAAACCCCGAGGTCATCCTTGCTCACGCCCCTAGGTCATCCTTGCTCAAACCCCTAGGTCATCCTTGCTCGATCAGCGAGGTCATCCTTGCTCAAACTCCTAGGTCATCCTTGCTCAAACCCGAGGCCATCCTTGCTCGATCAGCGAGGTCATCCTTGCTCAAACTCCTAGGTCATCCTTGATCAAACCCCGAGGTCATCCTTGCTCGATCAGCAAGTTCATCCTTGCTCAAACCCCGAGGTCATCCTTGCTCACATCCCTAGGTCATCCTTGCTCAAACCCCGAGGTCATCCTTGCTCACACCCCTAGGTCATTCTTGCTCAAATCCCTAGGTCATCCTTGCTCAAACCCCGAGATCAGCTTTGCTCTTACCTCTAGGTCATCCTTGCTCAAACCCCTATGTCATCCTTGCTCAAACCCCGAGGTCATCCTTGCTCGATCAGCGAGGTCATCCTTGCTCAAACCCCTAGGTCATCCTTGCTCAAACCCCGAGGTCATCCTTGCTTGATCAGCGAGGTCATCCTTGCTCAAACCCTGAGGTCATCCTTCCTCAAACCCTGAGGTCATCCTTGCTCACACCCCTAGGTCATTCTTGCTCAAACCCCTAGGTCATCCTTGCTCAAACCCCGAGATCAGCTTTGCTCTTACCTCTAGGTCATCCTTGCTCAAACCCCTATGTCATCCTTGCTCAAACCCCGAGGTCATCCTTGCTCGATCAGCGAGGTCATCCTTGCTCAAACCCCTAGGTCATCCTTGCTCAAACCCCGAGGTCATCCTTGCTCAAACCGCGAGGTCATCCTTGCTCAAACCCCTAGGTCATCCTTGCTCAAACCCCGAGGTCATCCTTGCTTGATCAGCGAGGTCATCCTTGCTCAAACCCTGAGGTCATCCTTCCTCAAACCCTGAGGTCATCCTTGCTCAAACAGAGAGGTCATCCTTGCTGAAACCCCTAGGTCATCCTTGCTCAAACCCCTAGGTCATCAGTGCTCAAACAGTGAGATCATTCTTGCTCAAACTCCGAGGTCATCATTGCTTGAACAGTGAGGCCATCCTTGCTCAAACCACAAGGTTATCTTTGCTTGAACAGAGAGGTCATCCTTGCTCAAACCCCGAGGTCACCCTTGCTCAAACAGAGAGGTCATCCTTGCTCGATCAGCGAGGTCATCCTTGCTCAAACAGAGAGGTCATCCTTGCTGAAACCCCTAGGTCATCCTTGCTCAAACCCCTGGGTCATCAGTGCTCAAACAGTGAGATCATCCTTGCTCAAACTCCGAGGTCATCATTGCTTGAACAGTGAGGCCATCCTTGCTCAAACCACAAGGTTATCTTTGCTCGAACAGAGAGGTCATCCTTGCTCAAACCCCGAGGTCACCCTTGCTCAAACAGAGAGGTCATCCTTGCTCGATCAGCGAGGTCACCCTTGCTCAAACAGAGAGGTCCTCCTTGCTGAAACCCCTAGGTCATCCTTGCTCAAACCCCGAGGTCATCAGTGCCCAAACAGTGAGATCATCCTTGCTCAAACTCCAAGGTCATCATTGCTTGAACAGTGAGGCCATCTTTGCTCAAACCACAAGGTTATCTTTGCTCGAACAGAGAGGTCATACTTGCTCAAACCCAAAAGTCATCCTTGCTGAAACCCCTAGGTCATCAGTGCTCAAACAGTGAGATCATCCTTGCTCGAGCAGTGAGATCATCCTTGCTGAAACCCCTACGTCATCCTTCCTCGAACAGTGAAATCATCCTTGCTCAAACTCCGAGGTCATCCTTGCTGAAACCCCTAGGTCATCAGTGCTCAAACAGTGAGATCATCCTTGCTCGAGCAGTGAGATCATCCTTGCTGAAACCCCGAGGTCATCATTGTTCGAATAGCAAGGTCATCCTTGCTCGAACCACAAGGTTATCCTTGCTCGAACACAGATGTCATACTTGCTCAAACCGTGAGGTCATCCTTGCCCAAACAGTGAGGTCATCTTTGCACGAACAGTGAAATCATCCTTGTTTAAACCATAAGGTCATCCTTGCTTGAACAGTAAGGTCATCCTTGCTCAAACCCCGAGGTCATCCTTGCTCGAACAGTGAAATCATCCTTGCTTAAACCATAAGTTCATCCTTTCTTGAAAAGTAAGGTCATCCTTGCTTAAACAGTAAGGTCATCCTTGCTTGTACTGCAAGGTCATCCTCGCGGAAATAGCGATGTCATCCTCACCCGAACAGTGAAGTCACTGTCACTCAAACAGCAAGATCATCCGTGCTCGAACAGCAAGGTTATCCTTGCTCAAACTGTGAGGTTGTCCTTGCTCGAGCAGCAAGGTCATCCTTGCTCGAACAGTGATCTCATCCTTGCTTGAACCATTAGGTCACCCTTGCTCGAACCACACAGTTATACTTTCTCAAATTGTGAGCTCATCCTTGCTCAAACTGTGAGGTTGTCCTACTCGAGCAGCAAGGTCATCCTTGCTTGAACAGTGAGGTAATCCTTGCTCGAACAGTGATCTCATTCTTGCTTGAACCATTAGGTCACCCTTGCTCGAACCACACAGTTATACTTTCTCAAATTGTGAGGTCGTCCTTGCTCAAACTGTGAGGTGGTCCTTGCTCGAGCACCAATGTTATCCTTGCTTGAACAGTGAGGTCATCTATGTTTGAACCTCTGTTGCATGAACCTCAAAGAAAGTGTGAAAGCTGCAACTGGGTCGAACAAACTGCAATGTGGGTGATTCGAGTTTTGCTCAAACTAGTCCAAGCAGGCCTGTGCTGGCTACCCTCAATTGGCTCACGTGTAAATAAACACGATAACATAGATCATTGTGTGCGTGTGCAGCACGTGCTGTGGCAGATATTAGGCAGAATCCTGTGCAGTGCCCTTAGGGACCACTACACACAATTAAGACTACAGGTGGCAATACAAATTTTACCCTTTGGTACAAACCTAGACTACTATGTTAAAGTGGTAGCAGTAGTGGAGCAGCCAGGCTTATCTCAAGAGTATATGAGCAGTAGCAGAGATTACACAAAGGGACCACAATTACTGTGACTCAACCAAATCCTAACACAAGGTTTCAGGTAAAAAATATAAGTACATTTATTATTAAACCATTTGTTATAAACACAACACTTCTATTAATTTGAAATCACACGTAAAATATACTACAACCAACCAATTCACTTTGGTACACTCTAACTCAAGGTAAGTACCCTACATTTTAACGGACTGGTGTTGCGAAACAAAAGACGTTACCGGGAATACGTATGAAATCACTTTTTGACAGTAATGACAATTCGGTCTTACTAAAGAAACGCGTATCCGCGGCAAGAAATGTTAATGGGGCAAAAACACACTTAACACCTGAGATACCCAGAGTGAGTTGAGGGCAAAAATCATAGGCAATACTTTTGTCAGGGCAGACAGAATCAGAGAACACTCGTTGACAGAAATTCAAGAGTCAATAGGCCGGAGCCAGTGTCAAGTGGAACCGGGTTCCTGTTGTCAAGGATCACACAGTCGGACAGTTCAAGACTCAACGTTGCCAGGAGCACTTAGATATTGTCAACAGAGGAAGCAAAAGTTATAAGAAGGAGGGAAGACAAGGACAAGCCTTGGAGGCGAATAAAAGGGGTTCACCCGAATTCTTCAAGCATAACACAGTACCTTATTCAATGAAGAAGCTGGTGCCATGGCAGTTGTTCCTGGTAGTTTCCTGCAGACCCACAGTTCCTGGAGCTTCGGTGCGAAGGAGGACATCTGGAGGGGTCTGCACCACACAGGGATGAGGCCGGCAGCAGCGACGGTGAATAAAAGGTGCGCTCCTTAAAAACAGGAGAGGCTCTTCAGATGGCTATCCGGACCACTACAGCAGTGTGCAGCGATTTCGACCAAGAAGAGGATCCTCTGGCTGTGGAAGATGAGCTGGTTATCCCCACCAGGCTCAAGGGAAGAAGACTCCGGACTGGATCTTCTCTGGTCGTCGAAGGGTAGATAGCTCAGGACTGCAGCAGGGCTTCACCTGGACGGGGTAGTTGCAACAGCCGTCTTCTTCTCCGCTTCTCTTCAGTTCCTTGTAGTTCCAGTGGCGACTCTGACTTCTAGCCCAGGGGACCTGCCTTTTATGTGAAAATCCCCCATTCACACAGCCTGGCTGTCAATCACGCAGCAGGGGGGTTGTCCAGCCCGGCCAAACACCTCAGCCAATCATGGCAAAGTGCGACTTGGGTTTCCTAGGATACCCTGTGCAGGGGATGACTACACCCCTCCCTCACATTCAGCCCACCTAGACACCCAGGCGCCTGGAGGAGGGCTTCTTGGCAGAAGCCCGCCAAAAGACAGTGAACAAAGAAGGCAAACCTGGTTTGCCGTGCAAAGTAAAACACAAGAAGTACTTTAACAAAAAGAAATGGCGAATAAACCCGACCGGAGCCAAAAGAAAGAGTATTTGGTCAAGCGGGTTCATGTTCGAGGCTAATATAATAGTCTAAAACAATACCATGTTTATATAGTATAATCGTGGTAGAAAAGTTAGGGTAGATACCACTGCCACCAGCCAAGTCTAAATGTTAAAAGAGCGAAACAATGCTCTAGGAGGTACAGATAAAAAGCGCTAAGGATTAACCCTTTCCAGTACTCCATGTAAGATGGGGTGTACTGGATCTGTGGTTAAATGACTAGGTAAAGGGGGACTGTAGTCAGCCTCAGAAATGGAGTTGGTTGGAAGTCTAAAAGACAACCCTGTGTCACTGCACTGAAGGTGCTGTGTAACACACAAAATAAGTGGGCTACTGAAGTGGTGTACTCCAGAGTCCACAATCACAAAAACAGATGAAATACACATGGCAAAACACAGGTAAGAGTGGGAAAAAGAGGCACACTCTTACCAGGTGAAAACAAAACTCCAGAAATCCAGCAAAGCTGCTGGGGGACTCACTAGGTGAGGGAAATTAGCCATAAAATGAGAATTCTCCCTAACACTTGCCCCCCAGACTAAGGGACAGGAGGATTTAATCCACTCCAGGATGGATCTTATACCTCTAGTCGGTTATAAACACCCTTGAGAGACCATCAGCATTTTGGTGGTGACTTCCTGCTTTGTGCTCAATGGACAAATCAAATCCTTGTAGGCAGATTGACCATCTGAGTAAACTTGGGTTTTCCCCTTTCATTTGCATCAGCCATCTCAAGGGTTGGTGGTCAGTCTGAATGATGAAGGTAGATCCATACAAGTATGCTATAAACCTCTTCAGTGCCCACACAATAGCAAAGCATTCTCTTTCTATTGTTGCCCACCTTGTTTCAGGATCCTTTAACTTCCTGCTGATAAAACAAATGGGGTGTTCCCTACCTTTCTCATCCAGTTGACTAAGGACTGCACCTCTACCTACATTAGAAGCATCGGTTTGTACAATGAAGGGTTGGTGATAGTCAGGAGCTCTTAGGACTGGAGCTTGACAAAGGGCTTTCTTCAGACCTTCAAATGGCTTGATTGCACTCTTCATTCCAGCTGGCCTTTATTGGGAATTTGGGAGAGGATATGACATTCAAGGGAGATGCTGTGTTCCCATAGTTCTCTATGAAGTTCCTGTAATACCCAGTGAGACCTATGAAGGCTCTTACTTGTGTCTGAGTAGTAGGGGTGGCCGAGTTTTGTACAGCTTGTACTTTGCTAGGCAATGGCCTTATTTCACCTCATCCTACCTCATGTCCAAGGTAGACCACTGTACTCTGACCAATTTGACATTTGCTTGCCTTTATGGTCAGATGGGCCTGTTCCAGAGCCTGCAATATATTTCCTAGGTTTTCAATATGTTCTTTCCATGTAGGGCTGAACACTGCAATGCCATCCAAGTATGCCGTGCAGAAGTCCTCCATCCCATTCAAAACTTGATTGATCATCCTCTGAAATGTAGCAGGTGCATTCTTTAACCCAAAAGGCATTACCTTAAACTGGTAGAGGCCTGCTGAGGTGGAGAATGCAGTTTTCTCCTTGGCATGGTCTGTCAGGGCTATTTGCCAATAGCCTGACGTTAGGTCAAATGTGCTGAGGTACTTGGCTGCACCAAGTTTGTCCACCAGCTCATCTGTACTAGGCAAAGGACGGACATCAGTCGTGGTGACTGTATTTAGAGCTCTATAGTCCACGTAGAATCTCAATTCTTTGGATCCTGCCTTTGGTACAAGCACAACTGGGCTAGACCATGGGCTAGTAGAGGGCTCTATGACCCCGAGTTCAAGCATCATGTTTATCTCATTCCTTATGTGGGATTTGATATTGTCAGTCATTCTGTACCCTATGCTTTTGACAGGTAAACAGTCACCAGTGTGTATGTCATGCTGGCCCCAAGGGGTCAAGCCTGGTGAAAGTGAGAACAGGAAGGCAAACTGATTTAACAGTAACTTGCACTCATCCTGCTGGTCAGATGTGAGACTGGAAGAGAGATTAACTCCTTCCACTTGCTCATCTAAAGGTAAGCCTCTGAGGAGGTCAGGCAGAGGTTCACTCTCCTCCTCCTCCTGAGCTGAAGCTAGAAGCAGAGCTCCTATGTTAGGTCTAGAGACATAAGCCTTTAAACGGTTTGTGTGAAAGACTCTGGGAGCCTCCTTAGGGTTGCCTAAGTCCACCAGATAGTTCACCTCTCCAGGTTTACCCACAACCTTGAAGGGTCCTATCCATTTGTCCTGCAAGGCCCTCTGCCTTGTGGGGACCATAACAAGAACAAGCTGGTCTTGAGTGAACTCAACCATGTTAGCCTTCTGGTCATGCCAATGCTTGACCAGAGCTTGACCAGCCCTCAAGTTATCACTTGCTTCTGCCATCATGTGTGACATTCTCCTCCGGAGACCTATCACATAGTCAGTCACTCTGACTGGCTTGGGGGAAGGAGCACTCTCCAACCCCTCCTTAATCAGGGCCAATGGACCTCTGACTGGATGGCCATAGAGAAGTTCGAAGGGACTAAATCCTACTCCCTCCTGAGGGACTTCTCTATAAGCAAAGAGAAGGCATGGCAGTAGAAGGTCCCACTTTTTTCTAAGGGGTTCTTCTAAAGCACCTATCATGCTCTTCATAGATCTGTTAAACCTCTCTATCATCCAATTGGTTTGGGGGTGGTAGGCAGTTGAGAACTTGTAGGTAACTCCACGGGTTTTCCACATGGTTTGCATGTAGTGGGACATAGAATTTGATCCCCTGTCAGATATCACCTCCTTAGAAAAACCTACTCTGGTAAAATACCAAGTACGGCCTTAGCCACAGCCGGAGCCGTAACACTCCTCATAGGTATGGCGTCAGGAAATCTAGTGGCATGGTCCACTACAACCGGGATAAACCTGTTGCCTGAAGATGTGGGAGGGTCAAGATGACCAACAATGTCAATCCCCACCCTCTCAAAAGGAACTCCCACTACTTTGAGAGGCACTAAGCGTGCCACATTCTTGGATCCACTCTTCCCAGAGGTTTTGCAAGTGTGGCAGCTTCTGCAGAACTTGTCTACTTCTGTACCCATCTTAGGCCAGTAGAAGTGCAGAGATAGCCTTTCTTTGGTCTTCTTAAAACTTAAGTGACCAGCCAAAGGTACCTCGTGGGCTAACTGCAGAAACTGGAGTCGGTTCGGTAGAGGTTCTACAAGTCTTCTGTAGTCTCCGGGGGTTGACTCAGTTGGTTCACTGTAGAAGAGGCCATCGTCCCAGTGCAACCTATACTTCCCAGGCTCAGTCCCATTGAGCTGAGAAGTGGCCTGTTGGCGAAGACCTTCCAAGGTAGGACACTCTCTTTGTCCCTTGCTGAAATCTTCCCTGTTGGGTCCACCTTCTGCCAGTAAAGACTGCAGCTCAGGATGGTCAACAGGGTCAAGATCTCCTACCACGGTAAGATCCTCTTCCAGATCTGATTCCTCAATATCTAGTTTGACCACACAGGGTTGAACCTCACACTCAGCCTCAGCTGGTGTGGGAGTCGCAGGTGTGACTTTGGACAGTCTCAGAGATGTCCTTCTGGGCACAGGAGTGCTTGCTGGTTTCTTGCTGGCAGACATAGGTTTCCCTTTTGTCTTTTCATGCCCTGCAATGGCAGTAAGTAAGTCCTGTGGACTTGGGGTGATAGCTTCCTCTATCATGTCCCCAGGAGAGCCTCTTAAGGTTCTCTCCCTTGCAGACCTTGTGAGCTCCTGCTTCCTAGCAAGGACTCATCTACTTCTTCTAAATTAACACTCTCAGAATCAGAAACATCAATATCCACATTGGGTGGAGGGGTAGGCCCTTCTGACCCACTCTCCAGACCTTTTCTCATTAACTTTGCAACCAGTTCAGACT
Organism: Ambystoma mexicanum; assembly: GCA_002915635.3. Taxonomy (NCBI): domain Eukaryota; kingdom Metazoa; phylum Chordata; class Amphibia; order Caudata; family Ambystomatidae; genus Ambystoma; species Ambystoma mexicanum. Next base: position 64,576 of record PGSH02012957.1, read on the forward strand.
TTTTTCCTTTACCAGAGAGATTCTTATCTCTACACATGGTCCTAAGAACCTCAGTAGTATAGAGTAAAAGACTCTCTTCAGTGTAGTTTTCCATATTTGACATGATTTCTCAGTTAAATAGATTTAGTGGTGTTAGCCTTGTGGTTAGTTGAACCCAAGCAATAGCAGTATTCTAAGTGTAATCACTCTACTTCCAAATCCTCACAGCTGTACACCAGTGTTAGGCAGAATCCTGTGCAGTGCCCTTAGGGACCACTACACCTGATTAACACTACAGGTGGCAATACACGTTTTACCTTTGGTACAAGCCCGTACAATTAAGTTATAGTGGTAGCAGTAGCAGAGCAGCCAGGCTTATCTCAAGAGTATATGAGCAGTAGCAGAGATTACACAAAGGGACCACAATTATTGTGACTCAAGCAAACACTGACTCAAGGTTTCAGGTAAAAAAATATAAATACCTTTATTTTTAAACAATTTGTTATAAACACAACACTTCTTTTATTTCAAAATCACATGTAAAATACACTAGAACCAACCAATTCACTTTGGTACACTCTAGCTCAAGGTAAGTACCCTACGTTTTAACGGAACGGTGTTGCGAAACAAAAGACGTTACCGGGAATACGTATGAAATCACTTTTTGACAGTAATGACAATTCGGTCTTACTAAAGAAACGCGTATCCGTGGCAAGAAATGATACCGGGGCAAACACACACTTAGCACCTGAGTTAGCAAAAGAGAGTTGAGGGCAAAAATCATAGGCAATACTTTTGTCAAGGCAGACAGAATCAGAGAACACTAGTTGACAGGAATTCAAGTGTCAATAGGCCGGAGCCAGTGTCAAGTGGAACCGGGTTCCTGTTGTCAAGGATCACACAGTCAGACAGTTCAAGACTCAACGTTGCCAGGAGTTCTTAGATATTGTGAACAGAGGAAGCAAAAGTTATAAGAAGGAGGGAAGACAAGGGCAAGCCTTGGAGGTGAAGAAAAGGGGTTCATCCGAATTCTTCAAGCAGGACACAGTACCTTATTCAATGAAGAAGCTGGTGCCACGGCAGTTGTTCCTGGTAGTTTCCTGCAGACCCTAGGTTCCTGGAGCTTCGGGGCAAAGGAAGACGTCTGGAGGGGTCTGCACCACACAGGGATGAAGCCGGCAGCAGCGACGGTGAATAAAAGGTGCGCTCCTTAAAAACAGCAGAGGCTCTTCAGATGGCTATCCGGACCACTACAGCTGTCTGCAGCGATTTCGACCAAGAAGAGGATCCTCTGGCTGTGGAAGATGAGCTGGTTATCCCCACCAGGCGCAAGGGAAGAAGACTCCGGACTGGATCTTCTCTGGTCGTCGAAGGGTAGATAGCTCAGGACTGCAGCAGGGCTTCACCTGGACGGGGTAGTATCAGCAGCCGTCTTCTTCTCCGCTTCTCTTCAGTTCCTTGTAGTTCCAGTGGCGACTCTGACTTCTAGCCCAGGGGACCTGCCTTTTATGTGAAAATCCCCCATTCACACAGCCTGGCTGTCAATCACGCAGCAGGGGGGTTGTCCAGCCCGGCCAAACACCTCAGCCAATCATGGCAAAGTGCGACTTGGATTTCCTAGGATACCCTGTGCAGGGGGTGACTACACCCCTCCCTCACATTCAGCCCACCTAGACACCCAGGCGCTTGGAGGAGGGCTTCTTGGCAGCAGACCACCAAAAGACAGTGAACAAAGAAGGCAAACCTGGTTTGCCGCGCAAAGTAAAACACAAGAAGGACTTTAACAAAAAGAAATGGTGAATAAACCCGACCGGATCCAAAAGAAAGAGTATTTGGTCAAGCGGGTTTATGTTCGAGGCTAATATAATAGCCTAAAACAATACCACGTTTATATATATAATCGCGGTAGAAAAGTTAGGGTAGATACCACTGCCACCAGCCAAGTCTAAATGTTAAAAGAGCGAATCAATGCTCTAGGAGGTACAGATAAAAAGGGATATGGAGTAACCCTTCCAGTACGCCATGTAAGATTGATCGGTGTACTGGATCGGTGGTTAAATGATTAAGTAAAGTTAATGGCAACTTTACCCTTTTTCTTGGGGACTGTAGTCAGCCTCAGAAATGGAGTCGGTGGGAAGTCTAAAAGACAACCCTGTGTCACTGCACTGAACACACTAAAGAAGGGGGCTACTGAAGTGGTGTACTCCAGAGTCCACAATCACAAAAACAGATGAAATGCACATGGCAAAACACAGGTAAGAGTGGGAAAAAGAGGCACACTCTTACCAGGTGAAAAAAGTAACTCCAGAAATCCAACAAAGCTGCTGGGGGGACTAACTAGGTGAAGGAAATTAGCCATAAAATGAGAATTCTCCGTAACAGCAGATTTGTGGTTTCACACTAGTGCCAGTGATAGATGGTATTGTAACCAACTCAGTGGTGCTGATTGTATCGAACATAGCAGGGTGAAAGCTGATTGGCTCCTGTGGGTCACATCCACGCGGTTCCGGCCATTATGTGACCCCATATCTTAAATCCTGGGCCTGATAATGCATCTTAGTTATATCAACATTGCATACACTTGGCCAGGCATGGCTCAAAGTGTCCAGCAGACTCAGCAGTGTTCTAGGAGTTGGCAGGGTGCATGTTCTTATCTGAGATGTTGTAAGTGCTGGCCTGGAGGTGCCTTTCAAAGTGTGACACTTCTGGGGCCATACCTTTGCCGGAAAGGCACCCCAGGGAGGCTCTGTTTGTCTTTCCAGTTGTAATATTCCAGCGCCAAAACGTCTCCCTTACACTTGACGCCCAGGAGTGATGGGGTGCAGTGCCTCGGCACGGCTTCCCGCACGCCCTAGAATTGTGCCACCATCTTCATCCGACATGAAATGTCCTTGCAATGAGATCCCAGACATGCAGCAAGGGTGCAAGATCCCAGAATGCAGCAAGAGGTGCAAGATCCCAGATATGCAGCAAGGGGTGCAAGATCCCAGACATGCAGCAAGGGGTGCAAGATCCCAGACATGCAGCAAGGGGCGCAAGATCGCAGACATGCAGCAAGGGGCTCAAGATCCTAGAAATGCAGCAAGGGGTGCAGAATCCCAGACCTGCAGCAAGGTGTGCAAGATCCCAGACATGCAGCAAGGGGTGCAGGATCCCAGACATGCAGCAAGGGTACAAGATCCCAGACATAGCAGCAAGGGTGCAAGATCCCAGACATGCAGCAAAGGGCGCAAGATCCCAGACATGCAGCAAGGGGCGCAAGATCCCAGACATGCAGCAAGGGGCACAAGATCCCAGACATGCAGCAATGGGTGCAAGATCCCAGACATGCACAAGGGGCGCAAGATCCCAGACCTGCAGCAAGGGACACAGCATCCCAGACATGCACACGGGGTGCAAGATCCCAGACATGCAGCAAGGGACACACGATCCCAGACATGCAACAAGGGGTGCAAGATCCCAGACATGCAGCAAGGGGTGCAAGATCCCAGACATGCAGCAAGGGGTGCAAGATCCCAGACATGCAGCAAGGGTGCAAGATCCCAGACATCATGCAGCAAGGGCGACAAGATCCCAGACATGCAGCAGTGGGCTCAGATACCAGACATCCAGACATGCAGCAAGGGGTGCAAGATCCCAGACATGCAGCAAGGGGCAAGATCCCAGACATGCAGCAAGGGGTGCAAGATCCCAGACATGCAGCAAGGGGTGCAAGATCCAGACATGCAGCAAGGGGTGCAGATCCCAGACATGCAGCAAGGGGTGCAAGATCCCAGACATGCAGCAAGGGTGCAAGATCCCAGACATGAAGCAAGGGGTGCAAGATCCCAGACATGCAGCAAGGGGTGCAAGATCCCAGACATGCAGCAAGGGTGCAAGATCCCAGACATGCAGCAAGGGTGCAAGATCCCAGACATGCAGCAGGGTGCAAGATCCCAGACATGCAGCAAGGGGTGCAAGATCCCAGACATGCAGCAAGGGGCGCAAGATCCCAGACATGCAGCAAGGGGTGCAGATCCCAGACATGCAGCAGAGGGGTACAAGATCCCAGACATGCAGCAAGGGGTGCAAGATCCACAGACATGCAGCAAGGGGTGCAAGATCCCAGACATGCAGCAAGGGGTGCAAGATCCCAGACATGCAGCAAGGGGACAAGATCCAGACATGCAGCAAGGGGTGCAAGATCCCAGACATGCAGCAAGGGGTGCAAGATCCCAGACATGCAGCAAGGGGCACAAGATCCAGACATGCAGCAAGGGGCAAGATCCCAGACATGCAGCAAGGGGTGCAAGATCCCAGACATGCAGCAAGGGGTGCAAGATCCCAGACATGCAGCAAGGGGTGCAAGATCCCAGACATGCAGCAAGGGGACAAGATCCCAGACATGCAGCAAGGGGGCGCAAGATCCCAGACATGCAGCAAGGGTGCAAGATCCCAGACATGCAGCAAGGGTGCAAGATCCCAGACATGCAGCAAGGGTGCAAGATCCCAGACATGCAGCAAGGGGTGCAAGATCCAGACATGCAGCAAGGGGTGCAAGATCCCAGACATGCAGCAAGGGGTCAAGATCCCAGACATGCAGCAAGGGGCGCAAGATCCAGACATGCAGCAAGGGTGCAAGATCCCAGACATGCAGCAAGGGGTGCAAGATCCCAGACATGCAGCAAGGGTGCAAGATCCCAGACATGCAGCAAGGGGTGCAAGATCCCAGACATGCAGCAAGGGGTGCAAGATCCCAGACATGCAGCAAGGGGTGCAAGATCCCAGACATGCAGCAAGGGTGCAAGATCCCAGACATGCAGCAAGGGGTGCAAGATCCCAGACATGCAGCAAGGGGCAAGATCCCAGACATGCAGCAAGGGGGCAAGATCCCAGACATGCAGCAAGGGGTGCAAGATCCAGACATGCAGCAAGGGTGCAAGATCCCAGACATGCAGCAAGGGGTGCAAGATCCCAGACATGCAGCAAGGGGTGCAAGATCCCAGACATGCAGCAAGGGGTGCAAGATCCCAGACATGCAGCAAGGGGGCAAGATCCCAGACATGCAGCAAGGGGTGCAAGATCCCAGACATGCAGCAAGGGGTGCAAAATCCCAGACATGCAGCAAGGGGTGCAAGATCCAGACATGCAGCAAGGGTGCAAGATCCCAGACATGCAGCAAGGGGTGCAAGATCCCAGACATGCAGCAAGGGGTGCAAGATCCAGACATGCAGCAAGGGCGCAAGATCCCAGACATGCAGCAAGGGGCGCAAGATCCCAGACATGCAGCAAGGGGGCAAGATCCCAGACATGCAGCAAGGGGTGCAAGATCCCAGACATGCAGCAAGGGGTGCAAATCCCAGACATGCAGCAAGGGGTGCAAGATCCCAGACATGCAGCAAGGGGTGCAAGATCCCAGACATGCAGCAAGGGGTTCAGATCTCAGACATGCAGCAAGGGGCGCAAGATCCCAGACATGCAGCAAGGGGTGCAAGATCCCAGACATGCAGCAAGGGGTGCAAGATCCCAGACATGCAGCAAGGGGTGCAAGATCCCAGACATGCAGCAAGGGGTGCAAGATCCCAGACATGCAGCAAGGGTGCAAAATCCCAGACATGCAGCAAGGGTGCAAGATCCCAGACATGCAGCAAGGGGTCAAGATCCCAGACATGCAGCAAGGGGCACAAATCCCAGACATGCAGCAAGGGGCGCAAGATCCCAGACATGCAGCAAGGGGTGCAAGATCCCAGACATGCAGCAAGGGGTGCAAGATCCCAGACATGCAGCAAGGGGTGCAAGATCCCAGACATGCAGCAAGGGGTGCAAGATCCCAGACATGCAGCAAGGGGTGCAAGATCCCAGACATGCAGCAAGGGGTGCAAGATCCCAGACATGCAGCAAGGGGTGCAAGATCCCAGACATGCAGCAAGGGGTGCAAGATCCCAGACATGCAGCAAGGGGTGCAAGATCCCAGACATGCAGCAAGGGGTGCAAGATCCCAGACATGCAGCAAGGGGTGCAAGATCCCAGACATGCAGCAAGGGGCACAAGATCCCAGACATGCAGCAAGGGGTGCAAGATCCCAGACATGCAGCAAGGGGTGCAAGATCCCAGACATGCAGCAAGGGGTGCAAGATCCCAGACATGCAGCAAGGGGTGCAAGATCCCAGACATGCAGCAAGGGGTGCAAGATCCCAGACATGCAGCAAGGGGGCAAGATCCCAGACATGCAGCAAGGGGTGCAAGATCCCAGACATGCAGCAAGGGGTGCAAGATCCCAGACATGCAGCAAGGGGTGCAAGATCCCAGACATGCAGCAAGGGGCACAAGATCCCAGACATGCAGCAAGGGGTGCAAGATCCCAGACATGCAGCAAGGGGTGCAAGATCCAGACATGCAGCAAGGGGTGCAAGATCCCAGACATGCAGCAAGGGTGCAAGATCCCAGACATGCAGCAAGGGGTGCAAGATCCCAGACATGCAGCAAGGGTGCAAGATCCCAGACATGCAGCAAGGGGGCAAAGATCCCAGACATGCAGCAAGGGTGCAAGATCCCAGACATGCAGCAAGGGGTGCAAGATCCCAGACATGCAGCAAGGGGCGCAAGATCCCAGACATGCAGCAAGGGTGCAAGATCCCAGACATGCAGCAAGGGTGCAAGATCCAGACATGCAGCAAGGTGCGCAAGATCCCAGACATGCAGCAAGGGGTGCAAGATCCCAGACATGCAGCAAGGGGCAAAGATCCCAGACATGCAGCAAGGGGTGCAAGATCCCAGACATGCAGCAAGGGTGCAAGATCCCAGACATGCAGCAAGGGGTGCAAGATCCCAGACATGCAGGCAAGGGTGCAAGATCCCAGACATGCAGCAAGGGGTGCAAGATCCCAGACATGCAGCAAGGGTGCAAGATCCCAGACATGCAGCAAGGGTCGCAAGATCCCAGACATGCAGCAAGGGTTCAAGATCCCAGACATGCAGCAAGGGGTGCAAGATCCCAGACATGCAGCAAGGGGTGCAAGATCCCAGACATGCAGCAAGGGGTGCAAGATCCCAGACATGCAGCAAGGGGCAAGATCCCAGACATGCAGCAAGGGGTCAAGATCCCAGACATGCAGCAAGGGGTGCAAGATCCAGACATGCAGCAAGGGTGCAAGATCCCAGACATGCAGCAAGGGGTGCAAGATCCAGACATGCAGCAAGGGGTGCAAGATCCCAGACATGCAGCAAGGGGTGCAAGATCCAGACATGCAGCAAGGGGTGCAAGATCCCAGACATGCAGCAAGGGGCGCAAGATCCCAGACATGCAGCAAGGGGGCAAGATCCCAGACATGCAGCAAGGGGTGCAAGATCCCAGACATGCAGCAAGGGGCAAGATCCCAGACATGCAGCAAGGGAGTGCAAGATCCCAGACATGCAGCAAGGGGTGCAAGATCCCAGACATGCAGCAAGGGGTGCAAGATCCCAGACATGCAGCAAGGGGCAAGATCCCAGACATGCAGCAAGGGGTGCAAGATCCCAGACATGCAGCAAGGGTGCAAGATCCCAGACATGCAGCAAGGGGTGCAAGATCCCAGACATGCAGCAAGGGGTGCACGATCCAGACATGCAGCAAGGGGTGCAAGATCCTAGACATGCAGCAAGGAGTGCAAGATCCCAGACATGCAGCAAGGGGTGCAAGATCCCAGACATGCAGCAAGGGGCAAGATCCCAGACATGCAGCAAGGGGTGCAAAATCCCAGACATGCAGCAAGGGGCACAGATCCCAGACATGCAGCAAGGGTGCAAAATCCCAGACATGCAGCAAGGGTGCAAGATCCCAGACATGCAGCAAGGGGTGCAAGATCCCAGACATGCAGCAAGGGGTGCAAGATCCCAGACATGCAGCAAGGGGTGCAAGATCCCAGACATGCAGCAAGGGGTGCAAGATCCCAGACATGCAGCAAGGGTGCAGGATCCCAGACATGCAGCAAGGGGTGCAAGATCCCAGACATGCAGCAAGGGGTGCAAGATCCCAGACATGCAGCAAGGGGTGCAAGATCCCAGACATGCAGCAAGGGGTCGCAAGATCCCAGGCATGCAGCAAGGGGCACAAGATCACAGACATTCAGCAAGGGGTGCAAGATCCCAGACATGCAGCTAGGAGCGAAAGATCCCAGACCTGCAGCAAGGGGCGCAAGATCCTAGAAATGTAGCAAGGGGCGCAGGATCCCAGACATGCAGCAAGGGGTGAAGGATCCCAGACATGCAGCAAGGGGTGCAAGATCCCAGACATGCAGCAAGTGGTGCAAGAGCCCAGACATGCAGCAAGGGGCGCAAGATCCTAGACATGCAGCAAGGGGGGCAGGATCCCAGGCATGCAGCAAGTGGTGCAAGATCCCAGACATGCAGCAAGGGGCAAAGATCCCAGACATGCAGCAAGGGTGCAAGATCCCAGACATGCAGCAAGGGTGCAAGATCCCAGACATGCAGCAAGGGTGCAAGATCCCAGACATGCAGCAAGGGGTGCAAGATCCCAGACATGCAGCAAGGGGCGCAAGATCCAGACATGCAGCAAGGGTGCAAGATCCCAGACATGCAGCAAGAGGTGCAAGATCCAGACATGCAGCAAGGGGTGCAAGATCCCAGACATGCAGCAAGGGGTGCAAGATCCAGACATGCAGCAAGGGGTGCAAAATCCCAGACATGCAGGAAAGGGTGCAAGATCCCAGACATGCAGCAAGGGGTGCAATATCCCAGACATGCAGCATGGGGCACAGGATCCCAGACATGCAGCAAGGGTGCAAAATCCCAGACATGCAGCAAAGGGCGCAAGATCCCAGACATGCAGCAAGGGGTGCAAGATCCCAGACATGCAGCAAGGGGTGCAAGATCCCAGACATGCAGCAAGGGGTGCAAGATCCCAGACATGCAGCAAGGGGTGCAGGATCCCAGACATGCAGCAAGGGGTGCAAGATCCCAGACATGCAGCAAGGGGTGCAAGATCCCAGACATGCAGCAAGGGGTGCAAGATCCCAGACATGCAGCAAGGGGTGCAATATCCCAGACATGCAGCAAGGGGCGCAAGATCCCAGACATGCAGCAAGGGGTGCAAAATCCCAGACATGCAGCAAGGGGCGCAAGATCCCAGACATGCAGCAAGGGCGCAAGATCCCAGACATGCAGCAAGGGGCGCAAGATCCCAGACATGCAGCAAGGGGCGCAGATCCCAGACATGCAGCAAGGGGTGCAAGATCCCAGACATGCAGCAAGGGGTGCAAGATCCCAGACATGCAGCAAGGGTGCAAGATCCCAGACATGCAGCAAGGGGCGCAAGATCCCAGACATGCAGCAAGGGGTGCAAGATCCCAGACATGCAGCAAGGGTGCAAGATCCCAGACATGCAGCAAGGGGCAAGATCCCAGACATGCAGCAAGGGTGCAAGATCCCAGACATGCAGCAAGGGTGCAAGATCCCAGACATGCAGCAAGGGGTTCAGGATCCCAGACATGCAGCAAGGGGTGCAAGATCCCAGATTGCAGCAAGGGGCGCAAGATCCTAGACATGCAGCAAGAGGTGAAAGATCCCAGACATGGGGCAAGAGGTGCAACATCCCAGACATGCAGCAAGGGTTCAAGATCCCAGACATGCAGCAAGGGGTGCAAGATCCCAGACATGCAGCAAGGTGGGCAAGATCCCAGACATGCAGCAAGGGTGCAAGATCCCAGACATGCAGCAAGGGGCACAAGATCCCAGACATGCAGCAAGAGGTGCAAGATCCCAGACATGCAGCAAGGGGTGCAAGATCCCAGACATGCAGCAAGGGGTGCAAGATCCCAGACATGCAGCAAGGGGTGCAAGATCCCAGACATGCAGCAAGGGGTGCAAGATCCCAGACATGCAGCAAGGTGCGCAAGATCCTAGACATGCAGCAAGGGGTGCAAGATCCCAGACATGCAGCAAGGGGTGCAAGATCCCAGACATGCAGCAAGGGCGCAAGATCCCAGACATGCACAAGGGGTGCAAGATCCCAGACATGCAGCAAGGGGTGCAAGATCCAGACATGCAGCAAGGAGTGCAAGATCCAGAAATGCAGCAAGGGTGCAAGGATCCCAGACATGCAGCAAGGGGCACAGATCCCAGACATGCAGCAAGGCACAAGATCCCAGACATGCAGCAAGGGGGCAGGAGTACCAGACATGCAGCAAGGGGTGCAAGATCCCAGACATGCAGCAAGGGTGCAAGATCCCAGACATGCAGCAAGGGGTGCAAGATCCCAGACATGCAGCAAGGGGTGCAAGATCCCAGGCATGCAGCAAGGGGGACAAGATCCCAGACATGCAGCAAGGGTGCAAGATCCCAGACATGCAGCAAGGGGCACAAGATCCCAGACATGCAGCAAGGGTGCAAGATCCCAGACATGCAGCAAGGGGCTGCAAGATCCCAGACATGCACAAGGGGTGCAAGATCCCAGACATGCAGCAAGGGTGCAAAATCCCAGACATGCAGCAAGGGTGCGCAAGATCCAGACATGCAGCAAGGTGTGCAAGATCCAAGACATGCAGCAAGGGGCGCAAGATCCCAGACATGCAGCAAGGGGTGAAAGATCCCAGACACGCAGCAAGGGATGCAAGATCCCAGACATGCAGCAAGGGGTGCAAGATCCCAGACATGCAGCAAGGGTCAAGTATCCAGACATGCAGCAAGGGGCACAAGATCCTAGACATGCAGCAAGGGGTGCAAGATCCCAGACATGCAGCAAGGGAGTACAAGATCCCAGACATGCAGCAAGGGTGCAAGATCCCAGACATGCAGCAAGGGGGTGCAAGATCCCAGACATGCAGCAAGGGGTGCAAGATCCCAGACATGCAGCAAGGGTGCAAGATCCAGACATGCAGCAAGGTGCGCAAGATCCAGACATGCAGCAAGGCGCCAAGATCCAGACATGCAGCAAGGGTGCAAGATCCCAGACATGCAGCAAGGGCCAAGATCCCAGACATGCAGCAAGGGGTGCAAGATCCCAGACATGCAGCAAGGGGCGCACGATCCCAGACATGCAGCAAGGGGTGCAAGATCCCAGACATGCAGCAAGGGGTGCAAGATCCCAGACATGCAGCAAGGGGCGCAAGATCCCAGACATGCAGCAAGGGGCACAAGATCCCAGACATGCAGCAAGGGGTGCAAGATCCCAGACATGCAGCAAGGGGCGCAAGATCCCAGACATGCAGCAAGGGGCACAAGATCCCAGACATGCAGCAAGGGGGGGAAAGATCCCAGACATGCAGCAAGGTGTGCAAGATCCAAGACATGCGGCAAGGGGCGCAAGATCCCAGACATGCAGCAAGGGGTGAAAGATCCCAGACACGCAGCAAGGGATGCAAGATCCCAGATATGCAGCAAGGGGTGCAAGATCCCAGACATGTAGCAAGGGATCCAATATCCCAGCCATGCAGCAAGTGGCACAAGATCCTAGACATGCAGCAAGGGGTGCAAGATCCCAGACATGCAGCATGGAGTACAAGATCCCAGGCATGCAGCAAGGGTGCAGATCCCAGACATGCAGCAAGGTGTCAAGATCCCAGACATGCAGCAAGGGTGCAGGATCCCAGACATGCAGCAAGGGGTGCAAGATCTCAGGCATGCAGCAAGGTGCGCAAGATCCTAGACATGCAGCAAGGGGCAAGATCCCAGACATGCAGCAAGGGGTGCAAAATCCCAGACATGCAGCAAGGGCACAAGATCCACATGCAGCAAGGGGTGCAAAATCCAGACATGCAGCAAGGGGCACAAGATCCCAGACATGCAGCAAGGGGGCAAGATCCCAGACATGCAGCAAGGGGTACAAGATCCCAGACATGCAGCAAGGGGCGCAAGATCCCAGACATGCAGCAAGGGGCACAAGATCCCAGACATGCAGCAAGGGGGGAAAGATCCCAGACATGCAGCATGGAGTACAAGATCCCAGACATGCAGCAAGGGGTACAAGATCCCAGACATGAGCAAGAGGTGCAACATCCCAGACATGCAGCAAGGGGTTCAAGATCCCAGACATGCAGCAAGGGGCGTACGATCCCGGACATGCAGCAAGGGGTGCAAGATCCCAGACATGCATCAAGGGGTGCAAGTTCCAGACATGCAGCAAGGGGTGCATGATCTCAGGCATGCAGCAAGTGGTGCAAGATCCTAGACATGCAGCAAGGGGCGCAAGATCCAGACATGCAGCAAGGGGTGCAAAATCCCAGACATGCAGCAAGGGGCGCAAGATCCCAAACATGCAGCAAGGGGTGCAATATCCCAGACATGCAGCAAGGGGCACAGGATCCCAGACATGCAGCAAGGGGTGCAAAATCCCAGACATGCAGCAAAGGGCGCAAGATCCCAGACATGCAGCAAGGAGTGCAAGATCCCAGACATGCAACAAGGGGTGCAAGATCCCTGAAAAGCATCAAGGGGTGCAAGAACCCAGACATGCAGCAAGAAGCGCAGGATCCCAGACATGCAGCAAGGGGCACAGGATCCCAGACATGCAGCAAGGGGTGCATGATCCCAGACATGCAGCAAGGGGTGCAAGATCCCAGACATGCAGCAAGGAGCGCAAGATTCCAGGCATGCAGCAAGGGGCACAAGATCATAGACATTCAGCAAGGGGTGCAAGATACCAGACATGCAGCAAGGAGCGCAAGATCCCAGACCTGCAGCAAGGGGCGCAAGATCCTAGAAATGTAGCAAGGGGGCAGGATCCCAGACATGCAGCAAGGGGCAAAGGATCCCAGACATGCAGCAAGGGGTGCAAGATCCCAAACATGAAACAAGCGTGCACGATATCAGGCATGCAGCAAGGGGTGCAAGGTCCTAGACATGCAGCAAGGGATGCAGGATCCCAGACATGCAGCACGGGGCACAAGATCCAGACATGCAGCAAGGGGCACAAGATCCCAGACATGCAGCAAGGGGCGCATCCATGAATGAAGACTGTGGCTTTACTGGGTATTGGATCCAGGAGGTCCTACTCTAGATCTCCAGATATACCATGCTGGGAATCTGTCTCACTGCAGGTCTATTGCCCAACCCAAGGTCATTTCATGAGATAATGTGACCTGTGACCTGTATCTCCACCACACATCCTGCAAGAATGATAACGCACCCGGATACCTAATGGAGATAACAGAGACCACATGCTCCCTTCTCCAGCTGCACCAGTGTGCCTGTCTTCCTCTCCAGCAACGCTATTAGGTATCTATCTCCTATCTATGTAGAACCCCAAACGTCGTGGGTCTGACCTTCCATCCTCTCTATGGAAAGACGGATCCCTCATCTGATTAACATTGTGCATTGCTGGTCCATTAATAGGCCCATCCCATGTGTGTCTGACCTTCTACAGTGCATTGCTGATCCATCAATGGGCCATCCCATGTGCGTCTGACCTTCTACAGTGCATTGCTGGTCCATCAATAGACCCATCCCATGTGCGTCTGACCTACTACAGTGCATTGCTGGTCCATCAATAGGCCCATCCCATTTGTGCCTGACCTTCTACAGTTCATTGCTGCTCCATCAATGGGCCCATTCATGTGTGTCTGACCTTCTACAGTGCATTGCTGGTCTATTAATGGGCCCACCTCATGTTTGTCTGACCTTCTACAGTGCATTGCTGGCCCATCAATAAGCCCATCCCATGTGTGTCTGACCTTCTACAGTGCATTGCTGGTCCATCAATGGGCCCATCCCATGTGTGTCTGACCTTCTACAGTGCATTGCTGGTCCATTAATGGGCCCATCCCATGTGTGTCTGACCTTCTACAGTGCATTGCTGGTCCTTCAGTAGGCCCGTGCCATGTGTGTCTGACCTTCTACAGTGCATTGCTGGTCCATTAATGGGCCCATCCCATAAGTGTCTGACCTTCTACAATGGATTGCTGGTCCAATAATAGGCCCATTCCATGTGCGTCTGACCTTCTACAGTGCATTGCTGGTCCATCAATAGGCCCATCCCATGTGTGTCTGACCTTCTACAGTGCATTGCTGGTCCATCACTAAGCCCATCCCATTGGTGTCTGACATTCAACAGTGCATTGCTGGTCCATTAATGGGCCATCCAATGTGTGTATGACCTTCTACGGTGCATTGCTGGTCCATCAATAGGCCCATCCCATGTGTGTCTGACCTTCTACAGTGCATTGCTGGTCCATCAATAAGCCCATCCCATGTGTGTCTGACCTTCTACAGTGCATTGCTGGTCCATTAATAAGCCCATCCCATGTGTGTCTGACCTTCTACAGTGCATTGCTGGTCCATTAATGGGCCCATCCCATGTGTGTCTGACCTTCTACAGTGCATTGCTGGTCCATCAATAGGCCCATCCCATGTGTGTCTGACCTTCTACAGTGCATTGCTGGTCCATCAATAGGCCCATCCCATTTGTGTCTGACCTTCTACAGTGCATTGCTGGTCCATTAATAGGCCCATCCATGTGTGTCTGACCTTCTACAGTGCATTGCTGGTCCATTAATGGGCCATCCCATGTGTGTCTGACTTTCGACAGTGCATTGCTGGTCCATCAATAGGCCCATCCCATGTGTGTCTGACCTTCTACAGTGCATTGCTGGTCCATTAATAGGCCCATCCCATGTGTGTTTGACCTTCTACAGTGAATTGCTAGTCCATTAATGGGCCAACCCATGTGTGTCTGACCTTCTACATTGCATTGCTGGTCTATTAATAGGCCCATCCCATGTGTGTCTGACCTTCTACAGTGCATTGCTGGTCCATTAATGGGCCCATCCCATGTGTGTCTGACCTTCTACAGTGCATTGCTGGTCCATTAATAGGCCCATCCTATGTGTCTGACCTTCTACAGTGCATTGCTGGTCTATTAATGGGCCCATCCCATCTGTGTCTGACCTTCTACATTGCATTGCTGGTCCATTAATGGGCCCATTCCTTGTGTGGCTGACCTTCTACAGTGAATTGCTGGTCCATTACTGGGCCATGCCATGTGTGTCTGACCTTCTACAGTCCATTGCTGGTCCATTAATAGGCCCATCCCATGTGTGTCTGACCTTCTACAGTGCATTGCTGGTCCATTAATAGGCCATCCCATGTGTGTCTGACCTTCTACAGTGCATTGCTGGTCCATTAATAGGGCCATCCCATGTGTGTCTGACCTTCTACTGTACATTGCTGGTCCATTAATGGGCCCATCCCATCTGCGTCTGACCTTATAAAGTGCATTGCTGGTCCAATAATAGGCCCATACATGTGTGTCTGACCTTCTACAGTACTTTGCTGGTCCATTAATGGGCCCATCCCATATATGTCTGACCTTCTACAGTGGTGCATTGATGGTCCATTAATGGGCTCATCCCATTTGTGTCTGACCTTCTACAGTGCATTGCTGGTCCATTAATAGGCCCATCCCATGTGTGTCTGACCTTCTACAATGCTTTGCTGGTCCAGTAATGGGCCCATCCCATGTGTGTCTGACCTTCTACAGTGAATTGCTGGTCCATTAATGTGCCGATCCCATGTGTGCCTGACCTTCCACAATGCATTGCTGGTCCATTAATGGGCCCATCCCATTTGTGTCTGACCTTCTGCAGTGCATTGCTGGTCCATCAATAAGCCCATCCCATGTGTGTCTGACCTTCTACAGTGCATTGCTGGTCCATCAATAAGAACATCCCATGTGTGTCTGACCTTCTACAGTGCATTGCTTGTCCATCAATGGGCCCATCCCATGTGTGTCTGAACTTCTACAGTGCATTGCTGTTCCATCAATAGGCCCATCCCATGTGTGTCTGACCTTCTACAGTGCATTGCTGGTCCATTAATAGGGCCATCCCATGTGTGTCTGACCTTCTACGGTGCATTGCTGGTCCATTAATGGGCCATCCCATGTGTGTCTGACTTTCGACAGTGCATTGCTGGTCCATCATAGGCCCATCCCATGTGTGTCTGACCTTCTACAGTGCAT
>PGSH02012960.1:0-61575 GCA_002915635.3 Ambystoma mexicanum
CCAACAATTTGGACTATGCTCTTGTTGCCAATGGAGATTTTGAGCATACACCTGCTTGGCAGGAGATGTTTGGAATTAGGTGCTTCCAGGTCCATTTCCCATTTGTCTATCAGTTTGAAGGTGGGAATGGCTGGATCTTTTGGGAGTTGGCGAAACATGGCTTCGCTGATGAAGCTCTTACCGTTGTTCACACACACTCGAGCGAGAACAGAGTCCTTCCCATCATTTAACTGAACAGGGATGAACAACTGCTCTCCAATTTGCTGAATATCAGCCAGGCTCTGAGCTGATTTCACATCTTTCTGGACTATAGGAGTGGGAGTTTCTGATTGTGGATTAGTATAGAATTTCAGAGTGTTTCCTTCCAGCGTGGAGTACCACTTTAGACTGGAAGGAAGGTTGATTTTCAGAAATAGAGAGGACCCCCATCACCAGTCTGTTGTCCTACTGCTATTACTGTCACGTCTGGAATTTGGCTATTCTGGAAGTGAAATTCTACTTGGTCAGATTTTTGTTCAACCATGTGGCAGGTGCCGTTTAAACTAACATGGTTGACACTCTGTTTTAATTTTATTGGTCGGCTAGTCTGGGTCCAGAGGACCTTGTTTACGCAATCTATTAGGGGTGACAACCTTCTCAGGAGGTCATTCCCTAGTAAACAAGGGGTGCCCTCTGGGGTCACAACTATGACCGGGTGTTTCAACTTGTGTCGCCCAATTTTAATGTCCAAGTCTGCAGTCCCCTCGACGGGAATTTCCTTCCCGTCAAAGTTCTGGAGTTGTCCAGGAAGAGAGGTGAGAGGAATTTGGTAATTCTCTCCCCTTCCTGCATTCAGTTCGTCAAAGGCACTTCTGGACAGAAGGGTAGCTTGAGATCCAGTGTCCACCAGTGCCAAAATTGTACCCTGCCCCTGTACTTGTACCGGGGCATAATATCTTCCCTCCTTCTCCTCAAGGGGGCACAGATAATGTACATTTTTGGACAACTGGTGGGCTAACTTTCTGGTTTTGGACATTCGCTAGAGAAGAGATTTGGGCAGAATTCTGTGGAGAGTCTTGGGAATCTGAAAGAAAAAGTTGGCAACTGGAGATCAGAGCCATTGTGGGTTCCCCTGGCTCCGGTTCTGGGCGCCCCCCCTTTTTGGAGGCAGTCCCAGGATGGGTTTGAACCAGGGGATTTTCTTGCTGTTGGTTCTGGGATGAGATGGTGGGCGGCGGTAGCTCAGTCTCCACATCTCCCCAGTCTGGATTTGCATCCCTAGGGACCCATTTTTCTTTGGGAGGAGTTCCCCCCTCTCTGAAGGAGAAGATCCTTTTCCCAGGATCCTCTGAGGATCCCTCTCCCTCAAATTGGAAGATCTGTACCTCCTCCTCAAACTGAGTCTGTTTTGGTCTTTTGTTTCTCCTACCCCCCCTCTGCTCCTTAGGAGGCAGACTTTCAGGGGCAAGAGATTTTGTTTCCGGTTCCTGGGTTTCCAGGGGCTGTTTACAAGTGAGGAAGGAAGCTTCCTCCAAGGCTTTACACCCCCCTTCCCTTTGTGCCTCCTCCCTGGGAACCGGTGAGTTATCGGGGTGCTGCCCCCGTCATTGTTCTGGAGCACCAGGTCCAGAGTTGGGTGCGTTCTGCGCCGGCACGCCCATCTGAGGGTTCTGCTGAGCCCTCAGTATGTGACCCAGATCCCGCGCCATGTTTTGAACCTGGCGCTCTAACTGGGAAACCCGCTCAGGCTGATACGGGGCCCTGTTTTCTCCCCTGGGCTGATCCCGGGAAGGGTAGCTATCCCTTCTTTGGTAGTACCCCTGGTTGGGAAGATTTGGGTACCCCTCCACCCTTGGCCTCCCCTCTCCCGGATTCAGTGGTCTGGGCTCAGGGAATTGGGGAAAGAAGGATGGATGATTTTGGGGTTGGAAGTCGGGTGGATATCTGGGGAAAAAGTTCTGCCCAGGGTTTGGTAAATTTCTGCCCTCCTGTGGGAAGTTTGGAGGGAAGTTCCCTGGGTTAGGTGCTTGGCTGGATCCCCCCCCTTGGGCTGGAGGAGTCCACACATAACCCAGGATGGGTCGATTTCCCTTGTAACGGGGACTTACATAATCAGGAGAGCGAGGGACCCCATTTGTGGGGCTGCCTCCTTGGCTCCCTGTCTGTGACTGGCCCGAGGACCTTCTGGCCTAGCATTATTAGGTGCAGGTAGGTTTTTAGGCCCCCCCATCTCCAAATCCAAAACGGGGGTGACCTTTACCTCTGCCACCTTGGCAGCAGCAGGGGTGCTGTTGGCTTTGGGGTTTTTCTGGGCATTGCTTTTATTTTCTATGGGCTTCTGCACCTCATAGATCCGGGTAGCCTGTTCAATGACCCAGTCTAAAGATCTTTTCTCATGAAAATCTCTCACGAGCTGGGTCATGATATATTTGGGCAAGGCATGGAAAAACGTATTTATAAATTCTCTGCTATCCGTGCGCACCCTTCTTGTGGTCTGTGCAAAAGCACGCTTTAACTCCTGCACAAATTCTTGTGGGGCCTGATCCTCCCCACATTGCAAATTGTAGGCTGCCTTGCGAGCCTCTTGAGGATTTCTGTGAACAGAAAATGTTTCAAGATGGCCGCCTTATAGGTGGACCATCTTAAATGATTTTGGTCCTCCAGCCCCGCAAAGAAACTGGAGTATTCCGGGGAGAAGGTCCACTTTACATATTGAATACAGCTTTGGCTGTCCTTCAAATGGAAAGTCTCCATCATTTGTTCAAACAACTCTAAGTGCTCCCAAACAGAATACTTAGCGTTCTTATGGTAAGGCGTGATGACGCTCCTGATCGCCTTAATCTGCTTTAAGGGGTCCTTAAGCAAGGCCCTTTTTGCCTTATTGGCCTTTTTGGTTCGGGTAACCCTTGTCCATTCTTCCTCGGACTCAGAGGCACTGCTCCCAGAGGTTCCCGTCTGTTCTTCCAGGTTTTCCCGGATTCTGCGAGCCTGGGAATGGCTGGCAGAATGTGGGGACCTGGTCTCCTGTGTCCTGCGCAGTTCAGAGGAGTCTTCAGATTCCTCCTTGCTGCCAGGATTTGATGGGTACCCCCTCCACTGACCTAACTGGGCAGAGGTTTTCAGGATGCCCTTAATGGGCCTACTCTCCTGGGGTTCCCCACTGAACTGTACTGTACTTGGGTGCCCATACCCGGATGCCCACCCCTCCATTCCTGAGTGGTACTGGCCTATGAGCCCCATACTTTTAGCTGGATAGTAATCTGCCATCCCTGTGGCCCTGTGCTCATGTGCGCCAGGGGACATGGGGGTGGCAGAGTCCAGGGACTGAGAGGTATGAGGGCCTCTGGTACTAGGGCTCCTGAGGTTATGCTCCGGAGTTTCCATTTCCCAGCGAACCTCATCTCTATCCGCCCCTGCTCCCTGTTGCAATGCAAGAGCCTGCATTTGTGCCTTCAGTTCCTCTGTTAAGGCCTTACTCGACTCTATCAGTTTCTCCTGCATCGCTACCTGTTGCTGGAGCCTATCATTGTGCTGACAGAGGGCCTCATTTTCCCTCTGTGCTTCCTGGTTGGTCCTGGAGAACTGGGCCAGTCTTTGCTGCAGGAGGTTACCTCCTGAGCTGTGTCCCTATTGGCCTGCTCCTTTCTTGCTAGAGCCTCTTCCACCCTCCTGGTGTGCTCTACCAAGTTCTGGTTTTCTTTTTGGAGATCACCCAGCCCCTGGAGGGCCAGGGTGATTTTCTTCAATTTCCTTTTTTTAAGTGGCAGACTTCCTGGCCTATGGCGTCTCTTTCCTGACTAAGAGCCTGCATTTGCGCCGCCAGGTCGTCCCTTTGCGTTGAAGGGTGCCAGCTTTTGGCGCTCCTCATCAAACTCTGCCTGGGTATCCAGGTCTTTCAGAATCGGTTTATTGCTCTCCTCTTTCTCTCTGTCTAGTTGGATTTGCAGGGTGGCTACCTGCTCTGTGCATGCCTGTTGAAATTGATCTGTTGCTCCAGCTTTTCTGGTTCTGGAGTAAGGAGTCCAAACTGTCTTGGTGCTCCTTCTGCAGGGCCAGAAATCGGGTATCCTGGTCTGTCTTTTCCTGTTGTAGGATGCCCATATCCTCTTTTATTTAATGATATATTGCCTACCATCATTTTCTACCTCCTGGCTCCTCTGCAGCCCTGCTCAGAAGAGTCCAGATCAGATTGGCTTCTGTAATGCCATCTGTTGCCTATTTGCCAGATTTTGGCTTTCAGCACATCTATCCTGCATGTCCTTCCATATATAGGTACAGGTATGCTGCTATCCTTGGCAATCTTATTGTGTTCCTCTTTGGCTTTAGGAGCCATATATAGTTCACTCAGGCCACATGTAAGGGACCCTGATCTTCTATATATATCTGACCCTTGTTTCAGTGACCTGTTGTGTTGATGGCCTGCAACCACACATCCTGGCCCTGTTCGGTCCATTCACCTCTCACAAATAGCTTATGCAAAGAGGTGCTCTCTGGCTATTTTCATGTCTACTAAGGTCGTCATTCTAGAGATTGGTCTCTGTCCTGACTTACAGAAGTTGTATTTTATTTTTGCAGAACAGAACTTTTCTTGGAGTGTCCCTTTGAGGAATGCTTTCACAGCGTAATGCAGCGTGGTGATCCGACCGGATGTATGTATCCCGTCAGTTAGCACACTGTATTAAGCTGCACAAGTGGTAAATCTACCCAACATCCCGGACGAGCCCCCAATTTGTAAGGAGGATTCAATTCAGCACTACAGCTAAAGTTAACGCCTAGTCTAGAATACTGAATGAAAACCCTTATTGATATATCTTTAGGTCCAGTTCATGCGTTCTGGATGACTACCCCTGTTATAACACCCCTCTCTTGGAATTCCCCTGACCCACTGAGCCAAGAAGTAGTTCTGTTTTTGCAAGTTTAAAAGGTTTATTTGATAATTTAAAATATATATATATATGACCTTTTATAATAACTTAATAATTGAATATCACACTTAATCTGATATGATAAAGATCAACAACGGAGAATCTGGCACTAGCACACTTCTTATAATCACTAATGAGTTGACATGAAATGGATAAGGTAGCACACTGGTAAATAGGAACAAAAGAAGAAGGTGGTACAAAATGCTTTATAGAGTTCAAATGGATGCAAGGTTGAATGAATGAAATGCAGTATAGAAATACTCAATATGATTTCAACAAAACAATGTAATCACTTTTCTCTGGCAATTCCCTCCCCCCCCTTGATGCAAGGCAAGGAAATGGAAGGAAACACACAGTTCTCAGAAATGCAATCAAATGTGATTCAGTTCAATCCCAGCAAGCTTACAGAAAACAGATAGGAGTTTGAAACACAGGCCCAAATGCTTTGATATGTGCTAGCAATGGATGAGAAATATGCTGGAAATGCTTTTTAATTCCCTTTCAGAGGTTCAGGGTGAGTGGTATCTAGTTAATATTAGTCCAGGCTCACACTAGCAATGATGCAGGGATAGTTAGCAGGTTAAACGAATTTCTGGCAAATGGAAGGCAAGCAGCAGCAGTTTTTTTACACGTGAAGAAATTTGCAAATCGTGGCAAAATTCGCGAATGCGTGTTCCGCGATTGCGGTAAAACTATAAGGGTTAGGAATGCGGTTCTAGGTTCGTAGGAAAGCCACGATTCTAAGCTATCAAATAAAAGTTATTGCAAGTCTCTAGCACAAACGGTTGCGGAGATATGAGCGATTGAATAGAGGTCGTTTTTCAGATTTGAAATTTTAAAAGTTCCAAAAGACAAGTGCAGCTTGCGACTAGAAATGACACGTGACAGCTTTACAAATAACAGGTGACAGTTAGGAGGCAGTTCTACTTAGATTAAATAGGTTGAATTATATTATTTTAACTAAGAGATTGGTTCTGCACAGTTTTCTAGGTACTCACACTATATTCTTGAGTGAAATGGGCCTCGCCATGGATCTGGTCAGGGTTTTAAACTGGACTCTGGTCTGGTCTGGCCTCTGCACTTCACAGTGATCTGGGTCAGCTCTCTCTGCTGGTCTGGGTCTCTCTGGGTACAGCACTGCTTTCTCTCTGGTCTGGTCTCTTAGTTCTGGATAGATTGAAGTCTCTAGTTTGGCTTTCTGGAGGTTGATGGAGGTAAGTATACAGTTAGAGTAATATCCATTTTTCCGCTAAAACCCCCCTGAACATGCCACCGGGTCGAAAAACCTCTTAAAATGTGGGGCAGAAAAATCACAAGAATTATGGTATCATTTATAAAATTTTCACATGTCCGCTCTATGAGTTATTCATCTTTTTAAAGTTATGTTCTGGCTCCAAAGGGGTGTGGTTTCCCAGGTCACATGGTATAGAAACCAGTCTTTCCAGTTTCTGCCAAGCCAGCTTGCTCTCACAGCAGTGCCCCTCCCAGCTCTTGCCAAGAGGAAGCTACATTTACGACTGCGGTAATAAAAACCTTTGCCTGAGTGAAGAGGGCTTTGTTCACTCTCCTGCAGAGCCCAGGTAATTCAATTATCAGATAGATGGCATATCCTTAGTGTGGGCAGCAAAAGGAAGGTTGGCCTGGGACACAGTGGTGACTCAAGTTTCACTGCTGATGGGGGTAGTTGCCAGGCAGAATCAAGTTTCCTTAAGCCAGACTTTCAGCTACTGTCATGTTATTTGTTGCTTTTTAAATTAACTTGCAATTTTACACATGCAGCTAGAATGCTGATTCTAAGTGCAAAACTATGACATTTAACAATTGCAACCTATGTGACACTCAAAAGTAGGTCACTCAGTCAATTTAAACATTTTAGATTTTTTTTTTTTTGTCTTTCAATCCAGTGCAACTTAAACTGCTGAAATCCACAGCGCAGCCAGTCTTGTTATAAACCTTGTCTTATGATCTTCATTTTCCAGATTTTGTAGGCACACAAAACTCCATTCTGCAAATGTCTGCTGGTGTTCAGTAAATATTTTGCACATATTGCAATGTTTGAAAAATAGGCATTTGACTTTGCCTTCAGGAAACAGAGTGGTTTAAAACGCCGGCTTTGATAGTGGTGAGTACTGGTACTGCACCCATTTTTGGGATTTAAGAAATGAATTCCCCACAATTCTAGGTTGCCTTTGGCAATCAGCATTGCCATTCCCAATGGTTTCAGACTTACTGTGCGGGTAGTCCAATGGTGGTTTTAGGCAGTGTCCTTCTGTGCCCATAACATCGGCAAAAATGAGTGGCAGCCTATTCTTCATGCATTTCCCTGTGCATTTTCTGGGAAGCTCTGGCCATCATGATGTTTTCATGTCAGTACTGCACAGTTTTGAGGTAGGGCTAGGATGCATGGGTAAATACATCCCACACGTGTTTCCCCATGGGTATATCCCCATGGTTCATCAGGAGAGAAACTACCCTCTTCTTATGTTTGTTAAATGATATTAGTATTCTTATGCTTTCCTTTTGTCCGCTTTTTACTATGGCACTGGTATAGATCTTCCTTATGGTCCGGTAGTTTACCTTAACTAGAGATTTATCTCAAGATGTGATTGTCCTCAGCTCCCTTCCCGTGCTCTGTATTGTATTATAGACTTTATTGATCCACTCAGCATCCTCTGTATACTTGCCGGCCAGCTCAAAGACGAGCTTGGTGTCATCCCCATAATTGGTAAAATGCACACCCAGCTTGTCCAAGAGATCACAAAGTGGTCGACAGTAGACATTGAAGAGAGAGGGGAATAAACAAGCACCCTGCGGAATGCCACATTTCAGCGGCTCATCAGGTGAGCGTGCATTTCCCCCCACAATCCTAGACATTCGACCAGTCAAAAAGGATTCAATCCAAGCTATGGCCTCAGTAGAATAGCTGTCAGCCTTTGTCAGACCACATAACAATTTGTCATGATCGGCAAGATAAAAGGCTGCTGACAGATCTAACAGCATCAACAGCCCTGCCTTGCCATTGTCCATAATCTACAGCATTTCTGTTTGCATGTTCAATAAGGCACTCTCAGTGGCATAGCATGCTCTAAAGCCCGACTGTCTCAGGTGCAAAGCTCTGGATACTTCCAGGTAGTCCTGGAATTTTGTGGTAGCTACCTTATCCAAAAAAGTGGCATTGGAGATGGGTCTGAAGTTAGAGTAAACCTTTGTATCTAAACCGTTTTTTTAGCAAGGGGGTCACAGAGGCCTTCTTCAAAGTCTCAGGGACGCAACCGTCCCTACAGCTTGCATTAATAAGGCGTACGGGGAAAGGGTGGAATAATTCCTTATTTTCAAGAATGATTCTAGAGGATAGAACTTACCCCCATGCACGTGGTAGGTCTCATGTTTCTCATATTTACAGGACAGAGTTTCTAAAAGAAATTATGCCACAGATATGCTATAGGACAGAGATTCTAAATGCAATTATGCCACAGATATGCTACAAGGAACACTTTCTAAATGCAATTATGCCACAGATATGCTATAGGACAGAGATTCTAAATGCAATTATGCCACAGATATGCTACAAGGAACACTTTCTAAATGCAATTATGCCACAGATATGCTATAGGACAGAGTTTCTAAATGCAATCATGTCACAGATATGCTACAGGGAACACTTTCTAAATGCAAATATGCTACAGATATGCTACATGGAACACTTTCTAAATGCAATTATGCCACAGATATGCTATAGAACAGAGTTTCTAAATGCAATTATGCCACAGATATGCTACAGGGAACACTTTCTAAATGCAATTATGCCACAGATATGCTACAGAGAACACTTTCTAAATGCAATTATGCCACAGATATGCTATGGGACAGAGTTTCTAAATGCAATTATGCCACATATTTGCTATAGGACAGAGTTTCTAAATGCAATTATACCACAGATATACTATAGGACAGAGTTTCTAAATGCAATTATGCCACAGATGTGCTATAGGACAGAGTTTCTAAATGCAATTATGCCATAGATATGCTACAGTGAACACTTTCTAAATGCAATTATGCCACAGATACGCTATAGGACAGAGTTTCTAAATGCAAATATGCCACAGATATGCTATAGGACAGAGTTTCTAAATGCAATTATGCCACAGAATATGCTATAGGACAGAGTTCCTAAATGCACACTACTCTGTTACAGATTAGCTTATGGGGGTTGAGTGATAGGGAAGTATGGCATGAAGTATTTGCCTCAGCCTCATTGTTGTCTTCTTGCTTCTTCTGCGGATACCTGCAGATAGGACCTGGAGCCGTTTCTGTAGAAGCCGTCCTTTGCCTCGGGTCCTTATCCGCAGGGGCTGCACGGGCAGAGGGCTGCCCTGGGAGGACTAGCAAAGAAAGTGGGGATCTTCTTGTCAGGACCAATCGGGGCAGGGGGCGGATGGGAGGCGGGCAACAGGGACCAGGAAGCGGAGAACGGGGTGAGGATTGTGGGGCTACGGGGGAGGGAGATGGGCAAAGATTTAGAGATTTACGTGGCAGAAAACTACACAGGGTGGCCTGGGGGGCTGATTACTCACCGGATGGAGCTGCAAACACAGTGACTATTGTGGTCAGGGAGCGGCATACTGGGACAAAACACACGGGGCTGGGGAGCCAATCGGGGCAGGAGGCAGGACGGGAGGCGGGCAACAGGGACCAGGAAGCAGAGAATGGGGCGAGGACTGTGGGGCTACGGGGGAGGGAGATGGGCAAAGATTTAGAGTTGTAGGTGGCAGAAAACTACACAGTGCGGCCTGGGGGGCTAATTACTCACCGGATGGAGCTGCAAACACAGTGACCGTTGCAGTCAAGGAGCGGGATACTGGGACAAAACACACTGGGCTGGGGAGCCAATCGGGGCAGGGGGTGGGATGGGAGGCGGGCACCAGGAAGCGGAGTGCAGGGAGAGGACTGCGGGGCTAAGAGGAGGGAGATGGGCAAAGATTTCGAGTTTTAGGCGGCAGAAAACTTCACAGGGGGGCTGGGGGGCTGATTACTCACCGGATGGAGCTGCAAACACAGTGACCGTTGCGGTCAGGGAGTGGGATACAGGGACAAAACACACGGGGCTGGGGAGCCAATCAGGGCAGGGGGCGGGCGGGGGCGGGCAACATGGACCACGAAGCGGAGAACGAGGTGAGGACTGTGGTGCTACGGGGAGGGAGATGGGCAAAGATTTAGAGTTTTAGGCAGCAGAAAAATACACATGGGGGGGCTGATTACTCACCGGATAGAGCTGCAAACACAGTGACGGTTGCGGTCAGGGAGCGGGATACTGGGACACAACACACGGGGCTGGGGAGCCAATCAGGGCAGGGGGCGGGACGGGAGGCGAGCAACAGGGACCAGGAAGCGGAGGAAGGGGCGAGGCCTCTGGGGCTACAGGGAGGGAGATGGGCAAAGATTTAGAGTTTTAGGCGGCAGAAAACTACACAGGGGGGCCTGGAGGGCTGATTACTCACCGGATGGAGCTGCAAACACAGTGACCGTTGCGGTCAGGGATCTGTCCTGTAACATATCTGTGGCATAATTGCATTTAGAAACTCTGTCCTATAGCATATCTGGGCCATAATTGCATTTAGAAAGTGTTCCTTGTAGCATATCTTTGGGATAATTACATTTAGAAACTCTGTCCTATAGCATATCTGTGGCATAATTGCATTTAGAAAGTGTTCCCTAGAGCATATCTATATCATAATTGCATTTAGAAAGTTTGAAGTGTGCCTAACAGCGTGCCCTAGTTAAATTGAGAAGTGTGCCTAATATCCTCTCTAACTAAAATTGAATTTTGAAGTGTGCCTAATAGCGTGCCATGGTTGAAGTTAAAATTGTGCCTAATATCCTCTCTGTGCAAAGTTGAATCTAGATGTGTGCCTAATATCAGCTCTGTGCAAAGTTGCATTTAGTAATATGCCTAATATCCTCTCTGTACAAAGTTGAATTTAGAAGTGTGCCTAATAGCGTGCCCTGTTTGAAAGTTAGAATTGTGCCTAATATGCTCTCTGTGCAAAGTTGAATTTAGATGTGTGTCTAATAGCATGCCTTGCTTGCATTTAGAAGTGTGCCTAATAGCACGCATGGTTTGAATTTAGAAGCATCCCTAATATCCTCTCTAAGCAAAATTGAACCTTGAAGCATGCTTGGTTGAATTTATAAGTGTGCCTAATACCCTCTCTCCGTGCAAAGTTGCATTTAGAAGTGTGCCTAATATCAGCTCTGTGCAAAGTTAAATCTAGAAGTGTGCCTAATATCCTCTCTTTGTAAAGTTGCATTTAGAAGTGTGCCTAATATCACCGCTCTACAAAGTTGAATTTGGAAGTGTGCCTAATATCCTCTCTGTGCAAAACTTGAATTTAGAAGTGTGCCTAAATATCCTCTCTGTGCAGGGTTGAATTTAGAAGTGTCCCTGGTATCACCTCTGTGCAGAGTTGAATTAGAAGTGTCCCTAATATCATTCCCTGTGTAGAGTTGAATTTAGAAGTATACCTAATATCCTCTCTGTGCAAAGCTGAATTTAGAGGTGTGCCTTCCTCGAATTTAGAAGTGTGCCTAATAACGTGCCCTGGTTGAATTCAGAAGTGTGCCTAATACCCTCTCTGTGGAAAATTTGAATTTAGAAGTGTGTCTAAATATCCTCTCTTCGCAAAACTTGAAGTTAGAAGTGTGCCTAAATATCCTCTGTGCAAAACTTGAATTTAGAAGTGTGCCTAAATATCCTCTCTGTGCAGGGTTGAATTTAGAAGTGTCCCTGATATCATTCCCTGTGTAGAGTTGAATTTAGAAGTATACCTAATATTCGCTCTGTGCAAAGCTGAATTTAGAGGTGAGCCCTGTTCGAATTTAGAAGTGTGCCTAATATCCTCTCTGTGCAAAGCTGAATTTAGAGGTATGCCTTCCTCGAATTTATAAGTGTGCCTAATAACGTGCCCTGGTTGAATTCAGAAGTGTGCCTAATATCCTCTCTGTGCAAAGTTGAACTTAGAAGTGTGCCTAATATCCTCTCTGTGTATTAGGGAGAATTTTCATTTTATGGCTAATTTCCCTTACCTATAGATTCCCCCAGCAGCTTTGCTGTATTTGAAGGGTTTGTTTCTTTTCACCTGCTAAGAGTGAGACTCTTTTTCCCACTCTTAGGCATTTTTGCGATGTGTGTTGTAGGCTATTTTTGTGTTTAATGCCTATGGGATCTTTCTGAACCCCATAGGAACCATCTTTATTCACATGTGTTACAAAGCACCCTCAATGCAGTGACACAGGGGTGTCATAGCGACCCCCAAACATAGACTCCATACCCTGGGACTGGCTACTGTCTCCCAGGGCATGTAAAGTCCCCATTGACTTTACTAGTCAAAACCTATGAACCAAACCAGTACAATCCATTTTACTATGGAGGTACTGGAAGGGGTTAATAGTTTTCCCCTATGTTCATTTTCGAGAGGGTACCCTACAGTCCCTCTCTCAAAAGTTTCTGGCTGGTGGCAGTGGTTACTACCATAAATATTCGACCGCAAATATTTCCCTATGGGATTTTCCCATTGTTCGAGGCTACCACTTTTTCTGACAGCCTCTAACATACCGCCGGTGCATTTTAATATTAACTTTGCTCCGGTAGGTTTTATTTGCCAGAACTTTAATATAACTTCTTTCTTGTGTCTTTCTCTAAACTCCTAACCCAGGTCGGGGATCCTTTGTTCGTCCTTTTGGCGGGCTTCTACCGAGAAGCCCTCCTTTCGGCACCACTGAGTCTGGGGTGGGTCCATTGTGTGGGAGGGAGTAGGACCTATGGACAGGGTTGCCTAAGCAACCCATGTCGCACTCTATCCTGGTAGGCTGGAGAGTCTCCCGCCAAGATGACCACTCCACTGTGTGAGTGACAGCTAGGCTGTATGAATGGGGATCTTTTTGCATAAAAGAAGGGTCGTGAGGACTGGAAGGGCAAGACGTCACCACTGGAACTAAGAAGCCGAAGGGGAAAGAAGCCAAAGACATCTGCAACGACTGAACCACCGGTGAAGCCCTGCTGCAGCGTCTCACCCCTTTTCTCCACACAACGAGAGAAGATCTTCACCTGCAAGAGCCTTCTTCCCTTGAGCTGGTGGGGCCAACCAGTTTGCCAATCGCCTTCCCGGACCTGCCTTGGTCGTATCTCCCGTACCCTGTACTCAGAGGCCGGAGAGCCAGGCACCAGTCCACCCGGACCGCGATTTAAAGGAGCATACCTTTTATTCGTCGGGCAGCACCGCGGCTGGTTTCATCCTTGGGTAGTGCAGTAACTCAAACCTTCCTCCGCGACGAGAGCTTCTCTTCCTCTGCTGGATCACCTGAACTGCAGGAACTACCAGGAACAACCGCCACCGCAGGAGCCACTTCTTCATTTTAAGGTACATTGTTCCACCAGGCCGCCCTTTCTTCGCGGTAGTGCTAAAGGTGTTTTAAATCCTTTACCTACCTGTTGGGTTGACCGCCCCTCTCTCTTAACATTGTCTTTTCAACTTCTGCAACTACCTTTTCAACTTCATTAACCAAAGACTTGACTGCAGCTACAAGAACATTTTTGCTCCTGGGCCCTTACTCTGTACCACTGACTCTGGCACATGCCTACTGACTCTAGTCACATTTGTTAGATCTGCTTTCTTCAGATTGATTCTCACTGAGAACTGTGTGGTGCACCTATTTCTTTTAACTACCCTTTCCTTCCCATTCTTAAACATTGTGAAATGCCATTTTGCTCAGTTTTCATTTTAAGTATTGCCTATACTGATGCACTGTCTTGCTGAACTGGTTCACAAACTGATGGGAAGTGTTGCTAGGGTGTATAAGAAACTATTTCTAGATAACTTGTGCTTTCCCTCCCTTGTGAGGAATTGTTAGAGGATCCCTTGTGTGTAGTTTTCACTGTGCCGTTTTGCTCAGTTTTCACTTTGGTGCACTTGGTCTACAATTCAACTTGGGAGTGTGTATATTTTTCCTTTGACTTAATTGAACTTGCTTGATGATTGTGATACATGTGTTATAAAAGAAGTGTAGAAAATAAATATATAACTTTTTAAATACAAAGCTTTGGTCAGTGTTTCCTTGTGCCATAGTACAGTAGACCTATTGTGTAAACCCTGAATACTGCTCATCTCCTGCTTGAGATAAGTCTGACTGCTCAGCCACAGCTACCCAACTAAATCTTTGTGGTACAGACTGATACCAAAGGGGATTTATTGCTCTCACCTGTAGTCCTAATCTGGTGTAGTGCTCCCTAAGTGAACTGCACTGGATTCCGCTTAACACTAGTGTACAGCAGTGATGATAAAAGTATTGGATTTACACTTTAGAGTTCTGCTAGTGCTTTGGTACAAATAACCACAAGGCTAACTATCACAACAAGTTTATTTTAAACAAAAGTCAAAATTATGGAAAGTTAGAGTCAGGAGACCCTCCTTACTAATACTGCAGATTATTTACGGGATCTGTGTAGACAGAAAGGTCTTCCTGTCAAAGGCAAGAAACAAGAAATGATTGCTGACTGTTAGAGAAACAAAGTCTGGATAGTGGTGCTATAGTGCCCACTACTAACAGCAAATGTAGCAAACAGTAATGAGGATAATGTTGAAGATGTTATTGTTGAGACAGATGAGGAAGAGGAGGATAACCATGTCACCCCCTCTGGGCCTCTCCCTGCTCAAAGTCCTCAACCTGTAGCTACTGGACCCTAAACATGTCCCACATTAAGTCCTGAATTTATCTCAATAGAAAAAACGAGACTTGAACTTGAATTCGAAAGAATTAGTGCCCAAACTGAACAGAGACATCAAGAACTAGGGCTCAAAGAAATGGACCTCAACCACGAGCTTGAGATGAAGAAATTGTCTTTGGAAAATGCTTCTCTCCCCGAATCTTCTAGATCTTCTAGTCCAAAAAGACCCCGGATGCCTAATGAGATTGTGGGTATGTATGAACCTAAGTTGGATGTATTAGATTGGCTTGCTATGTTTGAATATAATCATGGGCTCCAGGATATCACAGGGAATCAGTTGATCCCCTGGTTATTCTCTAGGCTCCCCCCTGTTGCATCTGATGTGGTAATGGAGTTGGGGGAGGTGGATAGGTTGGATTATGAATGTGTAAAGCTAGCTTTGATAGCTAGATTTGGGAAGACTCCTTCCCAGTACCTTAAGAGGTTTAGGACTCTCAAAAAGCATGATTGTACCCCTTGGGCTACTTGGGTGAATGGGTGTTTGAAGAACCTAGAGGGATGGATTAAGGGTTATAGAGTTAATACTTATGAAGGAATGAGAAATCTTGTCATGATGGAGTCTATCTATGATGCCTGCTCTCCTGAGCTCAGACAGCACTTGGCTGATTCAAAGGAAATGGATCCTAGAATGTTAGACAAGGCTGCTGACTTGTGGGTTGCCAACAGGGCTACTCACAAGGATTCAGGGGTCACTCAGAAAAAGGATGAGGGAAAGCAGCCACCAAAAGGGAACCAAGAGACTTATAATACCTCCCATCCCAAAGAGGGCCAAAAACAACAAAATAACCAGGGTAAGCCCCAAGGGAAACCAAATAGGGCTAGTGAGTCCTCGGGTGATCAACCAGAAAGAGGTCAGCAGAAACTCCCATTCAAGAGAGCATTTGGAACATGCTATGTCTGTGGGTCAACTGACCATATCAAAGGAGATCCCAGGTGCAAGGGTAAACCTGCAGGGATCAGCACAGTCTCCTTAGCCTTCACTCCTGAGGATGAAGTACAAATGGCTAGTGCTCACTTTGAATTTTTTGCTGAAGAACCCTTGAGTCATCAAGCAACTGTATCCTGAGAGTCCATGGGTCTGGTTAGCAAACAGAATAGGGGTGTATATGACTCCCTTCCAGAAAACTCTGAAGTATATTACATGGACAGTGTTCTTGTCAATGGTCAGGATACCCCTGCCAGAAGAGACACTAGGGCCAGCAGAACAGTAATGGATGAAAGCTTTTTCAAGCCTGAGGATAATAATAATAATTTGGCATTTATATAGCGCTACGAACCCTCAGGTATCTGAGTGCTGCTTATTATTACCCACGGTGCGTGGTGCTCATTTATCGACCTCGGAAGGATGAAAGGCTGAGTTTGGCCCCGCCGGGATTCAAACCTTAGCAGACTCTGCACCTATGTCAAAGCGAGAGCTCTACTCGCTGTGCCACTTGACACTTGATGTTGCTAAGGCACCCAAAGGTCCCACTAAATTTTCTGGAGGTCCTGTCCAGATGGTTCCTATTCTACCAGCCCTCATTCAGTGTAATAACATGACAGTGAGGATTCCTGTCAGTGTTCAGACTGAGGTGCCTGGGAGAGTCAGAGAGCAAGGCCCTTCCTGTTTGCCCCTGTTCGCCTCTGGAGTCCCGGAGTCGGCCCTCCCTGGACTTGAAGGCTACGTGAGTAGAACACCACACACCAAAACTGCTCTGCACTGCCCCAGACTCTGAAATTGCGTAAATTCTTAGATTCTACTTGTAAGTCACTCCTCGAATCTGTAATTTCTGCACATGTATCATTGAAATGCCAAAATCTTGTACTCTTGATTCAAAATGCCTCATTTCGTACTTATAGACAATGAATGCTTTTTGCACATTTCTACCATCTGACATCATCTAGGCAACTAGCGCCTCGCACTACTAGAACCACCGCTGCTCAGTCTCGCCTCCCTCCACGTGCACAACAGAGTACTCCAGCATGCTACCAGGGCTGCACCACCAGATTAGCACTCTACTACTCATAGGCACACTCCTCACCACCGCAATATATGGACGACATTATCTACACTCTTGCTTACCTAGCCCCAGCATCATGATGCAGTCCAACACAAATTCAACACCTTCTCACTCTAGTCCCAACACCGCCCATCCTCACACCTCTACACCTAATAACTGCACCAGACTGTGCAGACTGAGGACACGCACACTACCTAGGTCCTTCTCTTCGCAACACATCCCAACCTCACACAGAAACTATAGACTAGGTTCTCGCACATCCGTCTCCCACAACCTAATGGCCAAGATTCCTCACATCCTCACACCGTGTACTAACCTCACACCCACTCCTAAACCATCCACCCCACCCAACCTCAAGCAGAAAAAACAAATGAAACAGCGGCCTCCCAACAGAAGTCAGGTAGCACTAACACTCAAATGCGCATTACTTAACACTCGATCGCTCACCGCCCATGCCCTAGAAATCAACGAGCTCATCTCCAGCCTCGACTTAGATCTGCTAGCCATCACAGAGACTTGGCTACATGAAGCGTCAGGCCCCGCCATTACCCTAGCTGTACCAGTAGGCTACTCCATCCTTAGACAAGACAGACCTACAAAATCAGGGGGAGGGGTTGCCATAATCCATAAAGACATCCACCATATCAGACCCACACCCCACAATTGGGAAGGGAATGCAGACATACTATCGGCCAAACTACCCCTCTCTCACAACAACACCATTAACATTCATGTCATCTACCGGCCCCCAGGACTCCCAGCCGACTTTCAAGGGCAAATCACGCATATTCTCAGCGAAAACCTAAAAAAATCCACCAAAACCTTACTCCTAGGTGATCTTAATCTAGGCTATAATGACCCAAAGGACAAAACAGCAACCTCCTTCCTCAAGGACCTCTCCAACCTAGACTTCACACAAAAAATCGTGTCACCCACCCACACCAAAGGCAGAACTCTTGATTGGCTGGCCGACCATAACTGCAGCTCCTCTATCACATCCAATACATTCCTCCCTTGGACAGATCACAGCTGCATACAATTCTCCATCCCTACGATACCTACCAAAAAAACTCCAGTACATAAATCCGCCACCTTAGCCAGAAGCTCCAAAAAATTAACTGCTGACAATTTACGCCCCCCTTCTCAACACCCCATGCCTCGCCCCTCCTTTCCCACAAGATCCTAACATCCTAGCAGACATACTCAAGGATACGCTCACCAATGCTATAAATTCCATTGCTCCTCTAGAAGAGAAAAAAGAAAAAAAATCTTTCCATTCAAACGCATGGTTCACAGAGGACCTCCAAGCTCTGCGTAACAAAAAGCGCCAAGCACTTAAAAACTGGCAGGCCAACCCATGTGACATCACCAAAAGACTTATTCAAAGACACCGCAAAAAAATACAAAACCGCCATCTTCAATGCCAAATCTGAATCATACAACCGTCGAATATTAGACTCAAAGTGCCACTCAAGAGAACTCTTCTCTATCTTTAAAGAGCTCACAGTGCCTCCCACTTCCTCTGACGAGATCATTAAGGATGAAGGCTGGTGCAACAGTATCCAAGCCGCCATGCTCAACAAAATAGACCTCTTACAAAACAAAATCCGTGACCACTACAATACCCTGCCGAAACAGAGTCGGCACTTAGATTCCCAATCGCCTAGCAAAACCACTAACATTCCCAAATTTGCCTTTAAAGAAGTTTCAGAACTAGAAGTCCTGGACATACTGAAACACTTGAAACCATCGACTTGCAAAGCCGATACATGCCCCCCTAAATTAATCAAGGACTGCGCTGAACCACTTGCCCCAATCATTACCGCATTCATTAATGCCTCATTCAAGACCTGCTCTGTCCCAGACAGTCTTAAAGAAGCTTGGGTGCGCCCACTTCTAAAAAAGCCCACTCTCGACCCCACAGTGCCTAACAACTACAGACCTATAACAACAGTCCCCTTCCTTCTCAAGATTCTAGATAAAGTGGCACACAGCCAAATCCAACTATACCTCGAATCTAACTCCATCCTAGGTACCAGACAGTCAGGCTTCCGCAAAGGTCATGGAACCGAGACTGCTCTGCTGGACCTTAAAAACCAAATAACCAAGATATTGGACACAGGTAAACCCGCCCTTTTACTTCTCCTCGACCTCTCTGCGGCATTCGACCTAGTGGACCACAAGACCCTCACCACACACCTCTCCCACTCCGCACATTTCTCTGACCAAGCCACCTCCTGGATAACATCATTTCTTGAAGGGAGGGCCATGAAAGTCTTTTCAAACACTTCTAGCGCAACACCATCCATAATACACTGCGGTGTCCCTCAAGGCTCCTGTACAGCACCTACGCTCTACAATTTATTCACTAAGCCCCTATTCGAGAAACTTGATGCACTTGGGATTGCCTACACCAATTACGCTGACGACACCCAAGTGCTCCTCCCTCTAACAGGCTCATACCACAAAGACGCCCTAGCTCTAAAACTCATATACGCCACCATTCAAGCCTGGATGGCCACTAACGGCCTATGTCTTAACGGGGATAAGACTGAAATCCTTATCCTCGGCCAAAAGTCCACACTGGCCAGGCTAGATAGTTGCTATGCCAATTTCAACATCGACAACTGCACTATCCCAGTCCTATCTTCTGTGAAAACGCTAGGGGTCTACATTGATGCAACCCTGTCCATGGACAAACAAGTTAGTGCCATTGTCTCCGCATCTGCACTAAGCACTAAACTCATCAACGCCATCAAACCATTCCTCTCCAAAGAAAACTGCCTTTCAATAGCAAGAGCTACCATAGGCGCTAAACTTGACTATTGCAATGCACTCCTAGCCGGCACCTCTGAAAAAAACCTAAACAAACTTCAGGTCACCCAAAATAACGCTCTAAGAGCTGCCTTAAACATCTCCAAAAGGGACCACATCTCACTGGCAAGACAATCAGTTCACTGGCTCCCTGTCAAAGAACGCATCACCTTCAAGGTACTGACTACTACCCACAAATGTATCCACCACACTGCACCATCATATCTCTCAGACACCATTCTCAGACCGACCTCATCCAGACCTACCAGACTGTGCTACACCAACCAACTCACTGTACCACGCATCAACAAGATTACAGCAGGAGGGCAGGGTTTTCCCTACATAGCACCTAAACTTTGGAACAATCTCCCCCACGCCCTAAGAGCAGAAGGCTCCCTCACAGCGTTTAGAAAAAAACTCAAAACCTCTCTCTTTAACTAAAATTCCTTCACCTACAGCCAATCAGGCACACACTGCTAAATACTGCTACTGCCCAAACTTGTATGCCTGTATGCCACTATGCTGCAACTAAGACGCGCTTTTCCTGTAACCAGCGCTATTCTGTAACCAGCGCCACGATGCCTCAGGGCTGTTTCTGTGCGCTTAACAAATACGAATAAATAAATAAATAAATAAGAGTCCTGTTGGGGAATTATCTAAAAACTCTAGGAGTAGTATCCAGTACCCCCAGGCCTCCCAGTATGGAGAAGAAGAACCTAACCAAATTGGCTATAGAGGCCACCTTAAGGGACCACTCTAAGCCTGTGGGAACCTCTACAGAGAACCTCACTACAAGCCCTGGTGTTAGTAAATTGACCTCTAACCCAGGCAAATATCAGGCTAGTATGTTAGGGAATGAAGTGTCATCGAAGTGTGGTGTTGTGTGGATTCCTCGTTTGAACCGCCACTTATGCTTTGAGCTCCCGAACCCACTTTTAAGGAGAAGAGGAAGAGCAATCATCCTGTGCTGTGCGAAACGCGCTCTGTGGACTGTGAACTACATGAACCAAAATACATTGCGACTCTGGCCCCGACCACCTTGCGCCTGGAAACCATTAAAACACCAGTGCACGCGCATCTGCACGCGCATCTGAAGTGTCATCGAAGTGTGGTGTTGTGTGGATTCCTCGTTTGAACCTCCACTTATGCTTTGAGCTCCCGAACCCCCTTGTAAGGAGAAGAGGAAGAGCAATCATCCTGCGCTGGGCGAAACATGCGCTGTGGACTGTGAACTACATGAACCAAAGTAAATATTCAATGTCAACATCGAGCTTCATCTGACTCATCTGACCTGCTTTGGGACGTTAGCTGGGGGTTGGATTCCAGTAGTGGGTGGGTCTGAAAGTAGTGGGTTGGATTCAATAGTGGATGGGTCTGAAGGTAGTGGGCTGGTCTGACAATACGTGATTGTGTGCGAGTATAACAGCCACGCGTAATAGAACATATATTTAACGTTCCTGTTTGTCTGTTTCCTCACACAGATACACCGCGACTCTGACTCCGCCCACCTCGCACCTGGAAACGATTAAAACACCAGTGCACGCGCATCTGCGCGCGCATCTGAAGTGTCATCGAAGTGTGGTGTTGTGGTGTTTGGGTGTGAGGGGGAGAGGCCAGATCGGTAAGTATCGTTAGATTTACTATCTCACAATGACACGTAGTAAGCCGGCGATTTAAAAATCCTGCACCTTCCTTGCAAATCACATAGTCACAGGAGCTATCATTGTCGGGTACCCGGAGACTGAGCTATCCCGTACGAATTGTAAGCCCTGAGGGCAGAGTCTCAGATGTGTTGCATACTGCCCAGGTACAAAAGAATTGTTTGGTAAATTGTGAGTGGTTGCAGGGTTTGAGATAACGCCGTCAAGAAAGTTGGCGGCTGGGAAGGTCCCCTTGTTAGTTACTGTGTCCAACACTGCTATGCACCTTCCTTTGCAGCCCTTAAGTATGGATTGTGAGTATTAAGGGCAGCACTCTATAGGTTCGAAGACCTGTGACCATTATTGCAGACATTGAAGTCTCTGTGCTAAACAACGCTGGTATTCTTTAATTGAGCATTTCCGTATGGACTGTGTGAATTAAGGGTAGTGCCCATAAGTGCTACACACCATATTAGCACAAATGAAGATTTATCTGTACTTTGTGTGTGGTTGAGGGGTCTGAGATAATGCTGCAAAGAAAGTTGGTGATTGTTAGAATTTTTTATATATTTTGTAAGACGTCACAAGACACAAGGTTTAACACTGTGGGGTGCTTTTCAACCAAGTCACCTTGCACTGGACTGTGCGCAAAAGGGCAGTCCTGTACTCTTGTGACATATTATATTCTCATAAGAGAAAATAATTTGGCATACCTAACAAAGGAAAAATTGCGTAGGAGGGAGGTCTTCTCTGCATATAGAAAGGTGTATTCAGTGAACATCGTGAATAGCATTCGTCTTCAAGTCTCACCTCCACGCCTCAATCATTGACAACCAACCTTCCATTGCTTCCTGCAAATCACTCCTCGTTAAACTATCCCTTTCCCCTTCGTTCTCACACAGCTTCCTGATAGTCTACAGACCCCCTGGCTACGATAGACAATTCTCAAACAACCTCTGCGACTTTATTGCCACCCTTCAACTAAACCATCCCAACCTCACCCTTCTAGGAGATTTCAACATATGGCTCGACATCCCCACCAATCCTACGACACACTCTCTGGTTGACGGCCTAGACGCGATTAACTTCCAACCCCATATAAACGGCCCGAATCACTATAAAGGACACACTCTTGATGCCATCTTCAGCTCCCACAACCTGATACATCTAACCCCCCCCACCCCTATCATCTGGTCCGATCACTTCATTGTTTCTTTCGCCATTCACTCACCCGACCCGCTTCCAGTACCCGAACCTGAACCTCCGAATCTACGCAAATGCTGGAAAAAACTAATAATCCTTCCTGACCTAGCCGACGCACTCCTCCAGTCTCCTCCACCTACCTGCCAACCCAATAATCAACTAACCCCCGATGCCTTTGACTCATGGCTCAACACCTCACTAATGCGACTCACACCCTCGTGCAAACCATCAGCCCACCGTGGCCTGTTCCCTAGATAGTTCACCCCTGAATTGAAGACCACTAAACAACTGTATAAATACCTAGAACGCAAATGGCAGAAAGACAAAGCCCCCCTGAGCAGATCCACCCTGGCCTGGCACCTTCATCAGTACAAGGCCCAAATCTGAAAAGCAAAAAAAGCCCATTACAACTCCCGAATCGTAAACTGTAAAAACCCCAGCAAAGAACTTCACAAAATCATCACCGAATTCACCGAGCCATCATGCACTACCACCGTCTCGACTCCCCTACAATCACTGTGCGACTCACTCTCTCTCCACTTTTACACCACAGCTCTCGAAAGAAGAAACGCTCTAACCAACAAACTAGCTCTCTTACACCCACCAGGCAATCCACCCCCCATACCGCCCCGACCACTACCCAACCAACGTTCGACTACTTTAGTCCAATATCACCCGACCAATTTCTCAAACTTCTCTCTGCCCACAAACCATCCGGCTCTCCGCTAGACCCTTGACCGGCCACAACCCTCAAAGAAATGTTTGCTACTACCTGCGCAGGAGAACACGCAAGATCCATGATAAATGACTCCCTTTCCTCGGGAAAATTCCCAGACGCATTCAAAACGGTTTATGTCAAACCTCTAATAAAAAACCTTCCCTCAACCCTCTCGAGCCCAAAAACTTCTGCCCCATCTCAAACACCAGGTTCCTTGCCGAACTCATCGACCGAACCACCTACTCCCAACTAAATGCCTTTGTCGAAGCCAACAATCTCCTAAAACCCGCACAATCAGGTTTCAGAGCCCGACACGGAAGTGAAACCACCCTAACCTCAATCTGGGATGACCTTAAAAACACAGCAGTCTCCACGGGATGCACCACATTAATCCTTCTTGACCTATCTGCCGCCTTCGACACAATCAATCACACAATCCTCCTTGACCGCCTCCACTCCCTAGGAATTTGTGGAACCGCTCTCAAATGGATAGCTTCGTTCCTCAAAGATTGGTACCAAATAACGCTACTCTCCACCTATTCCTCCCAAGCCCCACCAGTCGACCCGGGAGTTCCACAAGGAGCATGCCTATCAGCCTCTTCTGTTTAATCTCTACATGGCCACCCTCCCACAAATAATTCGTTCACACAACATCCTGTGTTCCAACTACGATGATGACACTCAAATAATTCTAAAACTCCTGAACTCAAAACCTAACTGCCGACCTGACCTCGCTGCCTGCCTCCTCGACATAGAGCTCTGGATGACCACAAACCACCTCTTTCTAAACCCCTCCAAAACAGAAATCATGGTATGTGGCAACTCTGAACTTCTTCAAACTTCTTCCACACCCACTACCCCGGCCATCTGCCATGGGCAACTCACTGACTCCCTCTAATTCAGTAAAACATCTTGGATGCACCCTAGACTCTGACCTAACACTCTCGCACCAAGTCAACAACATCTCAAAGTCCTGCCACTACCACCTTAAAACTCTTAGGTGCATCTTTCCATACCTCTCATTTCCCAACAGACTCTCTGTGGTCCAATCAATTGTTATATCAAGACTGGACTATGCTAACCCCTCTACCTTGGAATCCACGCATACCAACTGAATAAACTACAAAGAGCACAAAACGCTGCGACCAAACTACTACTAGCGCTCGGCCCGAGAGACCCATCTCCCCAGCCCTCAAAACTCTGCACTGGCTTCCGGTTGCCCGAAGGGTGACCTTCAAAACCTTATGCATCTCTCACCAAGCACTACATAAAACTGGACCTCAAAATATTCAAGACAAACTAAAACCCAGTTAGGGTTTTAGTTTGTCTTGAATATTTTGACCCTCCAAGTACTCTAAGATCAAGCTCAGCCGGCCTCCTAGTCATACCTAAAACAAACTCAGTCAGGTTAGGCGGATCATCCTTCTCAGCCTTGGCCCCCACGCTGTGGAACGCACCCCCACCCCGCATCCGCCTCACTGAAGACCTCATGTCTTTCCGCAAATTACTGAAAACTTGGCTCTTCCCCTAAAATCGACCCCGTACCCAAACCAACTCAATCTGAATAACAGCATCTCAGTGAAAGCATCTCAACAAACTGCTAGATCTTAATAACAATCAAACAAATAATAATACAACATCAAGATCCAAGCAAGAAATTGACAAAACAACCGCTAATGTAAACTAAAAGGAAAAACAGAATAGAATGAGTAAAGTAGATTAAAGCAGTGAAGTGGATAAAAGAATAAATCATACGAAAACAGTAATGCGGTTGAAATTAATGAAATGGATACAATGATTGCAATGGACGAAAGGAACAAAACAGACGAAATGAATAAAGAGAAGAGGATGGAAAGATGAATACAGGAGACCGATGAGTACACAAACAGATGGTATGGAATGTGTGAGTGCATGGCATAAATGGAAAGTACAGAATAGACGATTCAAGTACTTGAGATGGGTGTATTACATGAGACAGATGGAGAGCACGGAACGGATGGAGTGTGCATGACAAGTGACATGGGCTAAACCGATAATGCGGGATAAATGAACAAAGTGAGTGGAGCGGATAAAATCGGTGGACTGGATGAAGCGCGTAGAGCGGATGAGTGTGCTGAGCGGATGAATGCGTTGAGCAGATGAGTGTGTAGAGTGGATAAGTGGTAGAATGGATGAGTGTGCAGAGCGGATGAGTGTGTAGACCGATTGAGTGTGTAGTCCGATTGAGTGTGTAGAGCGGATAAGTGTGTAGAGGGGATGAATGTGTAGAGCAGATGAGTGTATATAGCGGAAGAGTGCATAGAGCGGGTGAATGCGTAGAGCAGGCGAGTGTGTAGAGCGGATGAATGCGTAAACTGGGCGAGTGCGTAGAGCGGGCGAGTGCGTAGAGTGGGCGAGTGCATAGAGTGGGCGAGTGCGTAGAGTGGATGAGTGCATGGAGCAGACGAGTGCGTGGAGCGGACGAGTGCGTGGAAACAGACGAATACGCAGAGCAGATGAGTACATTGTGCTGATGAGTGCGTAGAGCAGACGAGTGCGTAGAGCGGATGAGTCCGTAGAGCGGGTGTGTGAGTAGAGCAGATGTGTGCATAGAATGGACGAGTGAGTGGAGCGGACGAGTGAGTGGCGCAGATGAGTGAGTGGAGCGGACGAGTGCCTAAAATGGATGAGTGCCTGGAATGGGCGAGTGCCTGGAATGGACGAGTGCCTGGAATGGACGAGTGCGTAGAGCAGATGAGTGCGTAGAGCGGATGAGTGCGCAGAGCGGGTGAGTGCGCAAAATTAATGAGGGCATGGAGCGGATGAGAGTGTGGAACAGATAAGAGCATGGTGCAGATGTCGGTTGTGGTGCGAAGGTACGTTGTGTGAGTGGTTAATAGAGTGGAGCGGATGTATGGTGTCGAACAGATTTATGGTGTTGAGAGGATGTAGGGAGTTATGGTCTCGAACAGACATAGGGTGTTGAGCTGATGTAGTGTGCGGTGGTGTTCAGCCATTGTAGGGTGTTGAGCAGATGTAGAGTATGGTGTGGGTGCGTAGTGGGTGTTGAGCGTGGAGCGGGTGTGGAGCGCGCAGCGGGTGTAGAGTGCAGAGCGGGTGTAGAAAGCAGAGCGAGGAGCGGATGCTGAGTGCGGAGCGGGTGTAGAGTGTGAAGTGGGCGTCGAACGTGGAGCAAACGGGTGATGTAAGTGGATGAACGGATGAAGTGGTTGGAAGCAATGGATATAGTAAAGGGAAGATACGGGCAGTGTATGGCAGGAACGGAGGATGGATTTGGAAGAACGGGCGATGTATATAGATGAGACAGGTAAAGCATGAGGAAATAACGGGTGAAGTGTGTGGACAAAATGGGTCAAATATATTGAATAGAACGATTGAAGTATGTGGATGGATCAAATGAAAAATGTAATTATAACAAAGAAAGTATGCAAGTATGGGGTTGGAACAAGTATAGTATGTGAGTTTAGTTTAGTTTAGTTTAGTTTATTATTTGTATAGCGCCGCCTGGCCCTAGGGCATCCAGGCGCTTGCGATGAATACAACAAGAATAATACAACAGAAATGAACAAACCGATTACATATTTACAAATTTACAGTCTTGGTGCATGCTAGTAAGGTAGGGCTAGGCAGTTTACGTTTCTTTGGATAGAAGCCAAGTTTTGGTGTTGTGTCTAAATCTGTGAAAGGAAGGTTCTGATCTCAGCTCGAGTGGAAGTGAATTCCAAAGTTTGGAGGCAAGCACGGGGAAGCTGGAGCCACCTGCTTTTTGGAGCTTAAATCTTGGGATATTTAAGCAATGTGTTTGAGCTGATCTGGTAGGGCGCGCTGGGGTGTGGTGA
Organism: Ambystoma mexicanum; assembly: GCA_002915635.3. NCBI lineage: Eukaryota > Metazoa > Chordata > Amphibia > Caudata > Ambystomatidae > Ambystoma > Ambystoma mexicanum. The sequence goes on from PGSH02012960.1 coordinate 26,900, forward strand.
TTGAGATTGTCGGATAGGTATCTGGGTGCTTGGTTAGCTAGGCATTTGTGTGTGAGTGAGATGGTTTTATATTCAATTCTTTGTGGTATGGATAGCCAATGGCAGGTGCGTCTGGCGTCCGAAATGTGTTCATGTTTGGGTATGTTCAATGAACTGGGTGGAACCAATAAACCGGGTGAAACGAATGACCCAGGAGAAAAGAGAACGAATGGAGTACATCGAACTTCTGGAGTAGACCCGATCTCAAACACCTTATCACATCTCCACGCTTACTCTCTTCTTTACACCCACTACTCAACTAGAACACAGAGATACTATGACACCATTCGGTATAGCTGTTCTCATACCATCATCTCCCTATCACTCTAACTAAACACTGCTGGTTACACACCCTTCAGCCTAGGTGTTCTCCTCAGGCCTAACGCAGCCAGAATCGGTCTGTATAAAAACCTGTCAGAACAAACACATACTCTTGATCTCTCAACCACCACACCTACCACTATGAAGCAGCTATAACACGAATGCCACACCAGCTGCAGACATATCCGGTGCTCACACGCACCTTTGACTCTCTCTATTCTCTCTACTGACTTGAACTTCGGTTCCTGAGGGCGTTCAACCTACCAGCGCCTTGAGAAAATACCAATGGTACATAAGGCGCTATATAAATGCAAAGTAACATAACATAACATAACATAATGTTGGCCAGAGTCTCTTCCGAGATGCTATTAAAACTAAAAATTGGTTTATCTCGATGACCCAGCACTTTATCTGTTGGATCAGTGACTGTATGCTCAACTCTACCTAGATAGTCCATAATATGTGATTGAGCTGCATCTATCTTTTGGGGTGAATGCTTTTTGGATTTTGTTACGATCAAAATGAGAGGGTATGGACTGGTGCAGCATCACCTTAGGTTTTTCAATATCCTAAAGGATCTAGAAAAGCTTCTTGTAATCATTCTCAACCTGGGCAATTTGGTTGTCAAAATAAGTTTCTTTAACATGGAGAATTTCACTTGGATACAATTTTTCTAATGTTTTCCATTTTTCCCTATTGACCAACGATTGGTCTTTCAACCAGGCTCTGTCTGCCTTGCTTTTTCTTTTTTTGCGATCCGACAAAGCCACAGAATACCATTTCTGGTCATTGGACTTCTCCCTGATAATCTTGGATGTCACTGGTGCTATGCGGTCAAATATTTCAGTAAAGGATCTTTCAAATTCTGAAACCAGATAGTCAGGGGAATCATGATCAAAGATGGATTACATGAGTATTGAGAGACAAGATTTCAAATCTCCATGCAGGACTTTATTGTAATTCCTACTGGAGACAGTGTGAGGGGAATTGTTTTCCAAACTATAAGAGAAGGCATTGCAAAGTGAAAATTGACAAAGAGGTGGCCAAACCAAATGCAAGGTTGGATTGTCAGGGAACTAAGAGGTAGATTTTTGCTGGCTACCCAGTCTAGCACATTTCATAACTTGTGTGTAGGATCATTGCTGCTATTAATGATAAAAGTATTGAGCTTAAACAGTTCAACCAGCCGGGTGACTTCTGTGTCTAATGAGTTTCTGAGTCACGTATTGAAGTCCTCCAACACCACCCTAGAGGTAGTAGGCTTATGTAGCAATTATAAAATGTCTGCCAGTTCCTCATGAAATGTTAGGATCTCATGAGGGGGCTGATTTATCAAAATAATGTTTAGGTAGTTATTTGGTGTTGGGGTAGTTTTAATTAATAACATTTCACACCCCTTACATGTAATAGGTGTCTGAAATGACTTCAGGTGCGAGTGTTCTAAAATGGCAAACCCCACTCCCTGCTACTCTCTCTATGTTGCCCAAAGAAGGTGTAGCCAGGAGGTGTGGCTAAATCAATATTAGGCCCACTTGAGTCCAGCAGCCAGGTCTCTGTATGTCCCATAATATCAATTTGCTGATATATAGTCTCTTACATCTAAGGCATGTGTGTCTAATGATCTAGTGTTTAGAAGTGACAATTTAGTGTGCATGACATCTTTTTCCAACAAGAATCCCTCCCTCTAATGCTCTTGTGGTATAACAGATTCAAGCCTCTTTGGTGTGTGCGCATGAGACATGGAGTCCACTTGCACCGGCATAGCCAGTGCAATCAGAGATAAAAACACTCCTCACCACAGTGAGTATCCAAACCTGGGACAGCAGGAGCCTAACAGGGGTCACCACTGGTGCGTCCTGTGTGCACTTGCACAGACTTGCTAGTCCCTGATGTGCCGACGCTGACATGCCTGAAAAAATTCTAAATAAGAGCAGCGACTATGAGTCTGCTGGGTATTATTGTTCGCTGCGTGGGATTCACAAACAAGGACCAGCCGTGTCTCCCGAGGTACAAGTAAAGCCTTGGTACATACAGAGGGTCACAATAATTAAAGCAGTAGAAACAGCATGAATAAAATAAGGTTAAACAAAATGTAACAGTACAATGCTAAAATCACTAAAAGCTCAAATTCAAATCTATGTGGTAAAAGTGTTCTGCTGTTAAATTAAAAACAAAGCTAGCCTAGTGAACAGATGGGCGAAAAGACCAATCAATGGACAGGTAGAGAACACATATTCAACAATAAAGATTACGAGCACGGGAAAACATGGATATTTATACTAGCAGACTTGCTTGTCCCTGATGCCCCGGCGCTGACGCACCTGAAAAGATTCTAAATAAGCTCGGACCCTACAAGTTTGCTGGGTATTGTAGTTCACTGAATGGAATTCACAAACAAGGACAGGACGTGTCTCCCAAGGTACAAGGAAAGCGTTGGTACACACAGAGGGTCACAATAATTAAAGCACTTGAAATAGCACAAATAGAATAAGGCTAAAAGAAATGTATCAGTACAGTACTAAAATCAATAAAAGCAAATATTCGAACTTATTTGTAAACATTTTCTGTTGTTAAATTAAAAGTAAAACTAGTATAGTGAATAGATGGGACAAAAGGCAAGTCAATTGACAGGTAGAGCACAACAATGCAACAATAAAGAATACAAGCAAGGGGAAACCGGGATGTTTATAGGTGAAGACTTTCTAGTCCCTTACCCGCCGGCGTTGACGTGCCTGAAAAGATTCTAAATAAGTATGCAGACTATAGTCTGCTGGGTATTGTAGGTCACTGTCCCGGATTCACAAACAAGGACCAGCCATGTTTCCCGAGGTAAAAGGAAAGCCTCAGTACACACAGAGGGTAACAATAATTAAAGCAGTAGGAAGAGCATGAATAAAATAAGGCTAAAACAAAATGTATCAGTACAATGCTAAAATCACTAAGAGCTAAATTTTGAATCTAGATGGTAAACAGTTCTGTTGTTAAATCAAAAATGAAGCTAGTCTAGTGAATAGATGGGACAAAAGACACGTCAATGGACAAGTAGAGCACAAGGATTCTACAATAAAGATTACGCGCGTGGGTAAACAGGGATATTTATACTGGTAGACTTGCTGGACCCTGACACCCCGGCGCTGACGCGCCTGGAAAGATTCTAAATAAGCTTGCGGACTACCAGTCTGCTGGTTAATGTAGTTCGCTTTGCAGGATTTGCAAACAAGGACCGGCCATGTCTCCCGAGGTACAAGGAAAGCCTTGGTACACACAGAGGGTCACAATAATTAAAGCAGTAGCAAGAGCATGAATGAAATAAGGCTAAATCAAAATGTATCAGTACAATGCTAAAATCACTAAAAGCTCAAATTCGAATCGATGTGGTAAAATGTTTCTGTTGTTAAATTAAAAACAAATGTAGTCTAGTGAATAGATGGGACAAAAAACAAGTCAACGGACAGGAAGAGCATAAGGATTCAGCAATAAAGATTACGAGCGCGGGAAAACAGTTAAATGTATACTAGCAGACTTGCTAGTCACTGACGCGCCGGCGTCGATGCGCCTGAAAAAATTCTAAATAAGCACGCTGACTACAAGTCTGCTGGATATTTTAGGTCACTGTCTGGGATTCACAAACAAGTACCAGTCATGTTTCCCAAGGTAAAAGGAAGGCCTCGGTACACACAGAGGGTCGCAATAATAAAAGCAGTAGAAAGAGCATGAATAAAATAAGGCTAAAACAAAATGTATCAGTACAATGCTAAAATCATTAAAAGCTAAAATTGGAATCTAGGTGGTAAAAGGTTCTGTTGTAAAATAAAAAATGAAGCTAGTCTAGTGAATAGATGGGACACAAGATAAGTCAACTGTGGGATACATTAGACAAACTGCAAGTTTAAATAGACCGTTGTTCTTTCTATCTGTATTCATTATGGTGCAGTGAATAATTGTCAGTTCAATTTGACATGCATTTATATTTGATCCCCATCTGGGTAGGTGTTTACCTTGACAACGTCCCGAACAGGATTTACTCTTTATGGTAGTTAATTTTGCGTTGCGGATTTCGCCATATACGCCTTTCATAATTTAATACTTCCTTTTCTCTCAAGCCTGGACACTTGTCCCATTATTAGCCATCACTGAATATCTAATTAACAACTCACGTTGATTAACCTTGGTGCATTAGCTTGGTCACTTGAAACTCCCGAGTGTGTTGCCTAGCAACGGAATGCAGCAGGCGGACTGATCCACGCGTCATCTTGGGAACTAGTAAACAAATAGCCCCAAGATGGCGCCCGCCCGCATTACTCTTACAGGTCTGGCCAACGCGAATGACTCGGTAAGCTTGTTACACTCGTATTTCCCAGCTTCTTAGCATTGTGCTTTATCGTAGCGTCACATTAGATGTGCTTTAGTATGGTAGCTTGACACCATATGAGGTTTTAATATTACGGAACTTGTCTGTGTTACGGTCATTGGAGCACATGAGTATTGAAATTTCAATTACGCTTACAGTTTTCTGAGTCACTGTTTTAATAAAGAATGTTTGTCATGTTAGGGTCTCACGATATGTGGTCTAGACACCATATAACTGATGTTGTTGGCTGATATTTGATCACATAAATTACTAAAATAGATTAAAACAGCACGTCTTAATGGGTCATGCACAATCATTTTTCTGGTGACAATTGAGGGACGTGGAAGCTTTTACTTCATACACAGGCACATTATAATTGTATCAAGCTTGTTCATATGGTAAATAGTTATGACTAATGGTTGCCCTATCTTAATTATTATAATAACAGCTGCGAAGTCTATGGGATCAAACCCAGGAACATTTTGTGATGATTAGCCTAACTCCCGAAGAGGGTAAGCTTTACAGTTTGAGACCTAGTTTCAACAAATGAGATTGATTTGGAATTTATAATACTAATGGGACCTATCCCTTTTTTTGTCTTGTGTTCGTGTGTGTATGTTTTCTCTCCCCTTTACTCCCCCTTGAATTGTGGTTTGTATGGTATTTAATTAATATATTTTTATTGTTTCACTTATGGAATTACGTTTGGGATTCACCCAACGTTTTGTTTTTCACTTACTCCCATTGCCAATACCTCTTTCTCTGCCTGGTACACATTACACATGGATTTGTGTGTCATTTGCTTTAATTTATGTACATGCAACTTTCACAATGGTTTTCTGTTGATGATTTTGTGTGATTTGCATTCGTGTATCGATTGCCATGGTATTGGATACTCACCTGATCTTTACTATTATGTTTACAACTTTTTCATATGCATACCCAATGTTGTTTATTTCTATGATCTTGTAAGGAATGCATTTAGCCCTGTTTTGAAAAAGGCCGTCCGGGCCGAAACACGTGTCAACACTGAGGGCCGTTCTGTTAAAAATTATATAAATAAATAAAAAAACCTTTTGCATTTGAGTGGGCGCTCTGTCCTGGATTTCTTTCCATTCTTTTTGACTACTTTTGGTGGAGGTGAAGGTTGCCCCCAATTTGGACCTAGAGATGGGGAGCCTAAAAATGTACCTACCCAAAACCAGCAAAATCAGAGGCCAAGAAGGCCTTCTGGCCAATCATCAACAGGTGACAGTCAGTGAGGTAATCCCACCAATGGGACCCCTGATTTTCCTGATTATTTAAGTCCCAGATACAAAGGCAACCAACCTATCTTGGGCTATGTAAGGGGGGCGTGGTTCCAAAAGGTAAGTACTCCCCCAGGAAACTTCCCTCCTAACTTCCTCAGGAGGGCAATTATCCCCTGAATCCTGGGTTAAGTTTCTTTCCCTGGTGTCATCAACACCCCAACCTGCAGGACAACCCTCCTTTCTTTCCCCGGTTTCTGGAGCCCAGACAACCCAATCTGGGAGAGGGGAGGCCAAGGGAGGAGGGTTACTAAAATCCCCAGTACCCAGGGTACTCCGGGAGAAGGGATAGTTACCCTTCCTGTAAACCCCCTAGGTAGGAACAGAGACCCCCGTAGCAGCCGGAACGGGTGTCCCAAATGGAGCGCCAGGTCCAGAACCTCACACAGGATCTGGGTCACATGTTGAGGGCTCAGCAGAACCCTCAGATAAACATGGCGGCTCACAACCCCGCAAAACCAGGGTCTGGCACCTCAGAACAATGACAGGGAGAGAACCCTGATAATTCACTGGTTCCCGAGGAGGAGGCATAAAGGGAAGGGGGTGTAAAGCCTTAGAGGAAGCTTACTTCCTCACCCATGGAAAGCCCCTGGACACCCCGGAACCGGAACTATAATCTCTTGCCCCTGAAAATCTGCAACCCAGGGAACAGAGGGTGGGTAGGAGAAATAGAGACCTCAAAAAGGCCCATTTTGGGGAGGAAGTTAGTGTCCTCCAAGTTGAAGGGGAAAAATCCTTAGAGGATGCTGGGAAAACAATCTTCTCCTTCAGGGACAGGGGAATTCCTTCAAAAGAAAAATGGGTCCCAAGAGATCCGAATGAAGACTGGGTGGTGTGGGGATTGATTCAGTCACCCATCCCTGAACCCCAGAATTGCCGTTCTGAGAGTAAAATAGTAAAGGAGGGATCCTCCCCACAAACTGGTCCTAGTGACTTCCTCCAGGTAAAAGGGGGCAGCACAGAGCGAGGGGAAAAAGTGGATTCTGAAATCCCATCTATTTCAGGATGTCAGATTTTTATTACAGATTCCCAGACTCTGGCACAGAAAATTGTCCAAAATGCCACTGTGTCGGAGTCTAAAATAAAGAAATTGACCACCCAGATTGCCCAAAATGCCCATTACCTTTGCCAATTGAGGAGAAGGAGGGTAGATTTTATTCCCCCATTCAAGTGCAAGAGCAATGTACAATTTCAGCAGTCTTGGACACTGGATCCCAAGCCACTCTTCTGTCAAAAAGGGCTTTTGAGCAGATACATTCAAGAAGGGGGAGAGACACCAAATCCCTCTCACCCCTCTTTCTGGACAACTCCAGAACTTCGATGGGAATTAAATTCCTGTCGAGGGCACTGCGGATTTGGAAATAAAAATTGGGTGACATAAGGTGAAACACCCGGTCATAGTCGTGACTCCAGAGGGAACACCATGTCTACTAGGGAATGACATCCTCTGCATGTTGTTTCCCCTAATAGACTGTGTGAACAAAGTACTCTGGACTCAGACTAACAGGTCAATAAAATTAAAACAGAGTGTCAATCATGTTAGTTATTAGTTTAAATGACACATGCCACATGGTTGAACAAAAATCTGATCATATTTAGTTTCATTTCCAGAATAATCAAATACCTGACATGACAGTAATTTCTGTAGGACAACAAAATGGTGATGGGCACTCCTCTCCATTCCTGAAAATCAATCTTCCTTCCAGTTAAAAGTGGCGTTCCACACTTAAAAATACTTTTAAATGTTATACTGATTCACAATCTGAAAACCCCAATTCTATAGTCAAAAGTGATGAGAAACCAGCTCAAAGTTCAGCTGCCATTCTGAAAATTAGAGAACAGTTGTTCCTCCCTATTCAGTTAAATGAGGGAAGGAGTCTGTTCTCCCCTACTGTGCGTGAACAATGGAAAGAGCTTCATCAGTGAAGCCATGTTCAGAAAGCTCCCAAAAGATCAAGCCATTTCCACATTTAAGTTGATCAATAATTGGGAAATGGGCCTGTAAACTCCCAATTCCAAACATTTCCTGCCCAGAAGGTGTATTCTCAAAATCTCTATAGGTAACAAATGCATAGAACATAATTGTTGGGTCGTGCGAGATGTCCCTGTTGCATTCTTTTTAGGCAGTGACATTCTCAATCGGATTGCAATTAGTTTGGACCTGATAAATTACAAAGCCTGGTCCAAACCAGGGGGAAATGCCATGGACTTTGATGATTCAGAAAAAGCATTTCGGTCAGCAGAATTGCTGCCATATCTGGTTGAAGTTCAAATTTGAGAGGAGGTCACCATCCCAGGACGCACACGACTATTCCCACTTGAATTAAAAATTAAAAGAGGACAGAAACTGCAAAATCCTGATGCATATGTACTCCTCAAGGCCCATCTCCAACAGCAGGGGTTGGGGTTAAACCCAACACCATTAGTCAATGTAGACCACAACACCATCCCAATATTGATGGGTAGCAGTGACCCTAGGAGTATCACTCTAAGCGCAGGCACCATTATTGGAATGGCGGTTAATGACCGACATTTTTCCATGGATCTAGGAAACAAACTGATAGGACCAATACCCAATGACTGCTTTGACAATGACAATGACATACCACCAGACAGGATCTTCACCCAGCAAGGGGGGAATTTCCTGGTGTACTCTTCCTGCCCTTACTGGGAGGAAGAGGTGACCTGTGACATCAGGCAGGATGAGGTGATATTTCATGTCCACAATGACTGCATCTCCTACCTGAAACCCTCTGTTCAGGTCAATACTCTAACCAGAGACCTCTCCACCCAGCTGAGGAGGCCGCTGAGATGGCAAAACCCAAAGTCTTTCCAGGCTTCGGGCAAATGTTTGAAGAATGGGTCAACCTAGCTGATGCCTGTGAGATTCCGAGCAAAAGCAAAAGTTGAAACAGGTGTCCTTAGATTTTCAAGATATCTTTGCTGTGGACTTGTACAACTGTGGTCGCACCGAGATCCATACTACAGCAATTCCCACTGACCCTGGAATGACTCCAGTATTTGTGAAGCAATATTGCTTGCCTCTCGCATCTATGGAGTCCCTGATGGAAATCATCAAAAACCTTGAGTCCTGTGTTCTATAATTTGTCCAGTCCACAGCACCTTTAATAATCCGCTGCTGGGGATTTTAAAACCCAATGGCCAATGGAGACTCAGCACAGACCTTAGGGAGGTAAATAAATGGGTCCACATGTCCCGATGGCCTCTCGCCTACATTGACGAGAGGCTGGCCCAGATCCATGGGTCAAAGGTATACACTGCCATAGACCTGATAAATGGGTACTAGACCGTGCCCATCAGTAGGGAGGACCAATACAAGCTGGCCTTTACCTTTGGGGGGCAGCAGTACACATGGACCCGGACTCCCTTTGGATACCTAAACTCGGGCAATGAATTCAACATCTTCCTACACAAGGCCATGCCTGACTTGGGTGAAAGGGGTAACCTGGCCTATGTGGATGATGTCCTGATAAAAAGCTCAACTGGGAAGGAACACATAGCAGAAATCCGTTAAGTTCTGACACAGTTGAGGGTTGCCGCAGCAAAGCTGTCCTTCTAAAAGGCACAGTGGTGCAAAACCCGTGTCAACTTCTTGGGACATGAAATAACTCCTTAGGGTCTCTGTCCCCAGGAGAAGAAAATGGAAGCACTCCCTAAAACTGAAAGACCCCACAACTCTGCGTGAGCTAAGAAGCCTCCTTGGACTGACTAATTACAGTAGGGAAGTTCATTGAGGATTACGCAGAGGTCACAAGACCCCTGATCCATCTGTTGAAGGGGGGGTCAAGTGGGAGTGGGGTCCAGAACAAGCAGAGGCAGTAAAACAACTCAAAAGAAGTCTCTCACAAGCGCCTTGTCTAGCTTACCCTGTCAAAAACAAGGAGTTCTTCTTGGAGACAGGGTTCTTGAATACATGCTTGACAGCAGTATTATATCAAAAGCATGACAAGGTCAATAAAGTCATCTCCTATGCAAGCAAGACTTTATCCTCGGTGGAGGAAAAATTCAACGATTGTGAGAAGGCACTCCTGGCAACGGTGTGGGCATTGAAGAATTACCACCCGTTTATCCAGGGGGAACACATCATAGTGGAGACTCCACACCAGCCTTTGCAATACCTCCAAAGTGACAGAATACGGGCCGGAAATGTGAGTAGTTCCAGAATTACTTCTTGGATTCTGTCAATGCAAGGCTTTCCTGTGGAGGTCAGATATGGCCAAAACAAGAAAAGTCCCCTCGCGCTAGGTCTGGCTGACTTCCATGATTGTGCCAGAGAAAACTGTCTTGAGGATGAAAGTCTTAAAACCCAGGATAACATGGAGGCGTACCTGAATTCTCTGCACAAAGTCTAAAAGAATACACGTGCCAGGGAATGCCCACAGTTTATGTGGACGGGTGCTCCTACCATGTTGACAGGAACGGGGAAAAGGAACTGGTGGCTGGCGTGGGGAATGCCTGGGTGAGTCATGCCCCAGAACCTTCCACCGAGTACAAAATCGGTCCCCGCAGTAGTCAGGTGGCGGAGTTGATGGCAGTTCATCAGGCCATCCTCACTGCCATCCAACACCAACTCTGCAAACTGGTCATAATCACTGATTCAGATTATGTCCAGAACGGGTTAGTGGAGCACCTGGTAAATTGGAAAACCAGAGGCATGCTGTGTGCTAATAACAAACCACTCAAATATGGCAAGCTAATACAAAATATTGATTATCTGGTCGCCTCTAATGGGATGACCATCTATTGGAAGAAGATCAATGGTCATTCCAGAATAGAGGGGCCAGACAAAACTGGAAATGACCTGATCAGGTGGCCAAAACCGGAGCCATCCAAGGGGATCGCCTCGATATTGAGTCCCTGTTGGGGGAAATCCAGGTCACTGCTGTCACTAAGTCCCAGACAAATGCTCATAATGAACTCTCAACTGCCAGGTGGAGTAAGGAGACCCCAGATGCTGATTTAATCATGGTACAAAAAGGGGATCCGATAATTGGGACATTTTATCAACACATTGAGGACCATGAGAACTTTCCGCTGTCGGATGCTGATTACATTGGGAAAGAGGACCTCAGGGTGTTCATGAAGTGTCCCAAAATTTTACGAATCCAAGACGGTTTGTTGGTAAGGAGATCCATCTCTGGATGTGACCAGTTGGTGGTACCTACCTCATTCCGAGGCCTTATGCTAAGCCATGCCCATGACGCAGCCACCATCGGTCATCGGGGGTTTCATACTACTCTAGAAATCTTGTGTTGACAGCGGTTGTTACATGGTGGAGAACTAAAACCTACTGTACCTTTACAATGAATAACCTATTATATGTCTTTTATTATGGCCTCACGTCCCTTCCTATTATTTAATACTCTGCTGGAGGGGTCACATGGGCTGTATGTTTGTCTTCAGTTGAAATCTGGCTCATCCCCACCAGGGAGTACGTGTTGTAAAAAAAAATGTGAGTTACAGCAGTACAACTTTACCTTGAGCCTCTTTCTCAGATCTTAATCTTAGAGATACCCTGGGATGTCTCGACCTGTCTATGGGATAGTAAAGTATTATGTACCCATAATAGACATTTCGGACATGTTGTTTTCTCAGTCCTAGGTATAAAGTCTATTTTTATACCTGTTTGTTGTTGCCTCTTGCCTACATTCCTCTGTGAGGTTTTCAGTGACCTGGGACATACAGGAGTCTAACAACCTTAAAGTTGTTATGGTTTTTCAAAAATGGCTTCTCTTTGCCTTCTTCTACTGTCCCCTTTTTTGTAAGCGTTACACCAGCGCTCCCTAAGGAAAGTTTTCCCAAATGCTTGGCACCAGACAGGGACAGAAAGTTGTTTTCCATCTAGCCTCCTGTCTTCCACACTGACCCTGTATCTCCTTGGTCACTGCCCTTTAGCGCTATTTTCTTGCGTATATGGGATTTCCCCACTGCCTTTCTTGAACTACATTCAGTTGTGTGTTGCCCTCCTCCTCTGTGTTAAAACGCCCATGACGCTGCCACCATCGGTCATCGGGGGTTTCATACTGCTCTAGAAATCTTGTGGGAGGTTGCATACTGGCCACACATGGGCAGGACCTTGACCAATATTTGAAGGGGTGTTTTGTGTGTGCACAATTTCAGCCAACTTCACTCACACACTGAGCTCCCCTCCAGAAAAGGGGGATGACATTGCCTTGGTCAGATTTACAAGTAGATTTCATCAGGCCTGTGATTCGCTCCTTTAGGGGGAACAAGTACATGTTAACCGTAACATGCTTCTTTACCAAATGGTTGGAATGTCTCCCGGCCCCAAATTGCAAGGCAGAAACAGCAGCTGCCTTGTGATCAACCACATCTTCTCATGTTTTGGCCTACCCCAAAGATTGAGTCAGACCGAGGTAGTCACTTCACCAGCGAAGTGATGACAAAGATTGGGAGATCCTGGGGTAAAAAGGAAACTTCACATTGCATACCGCTGTCATCTAGTGGGGAGTTGAGAGGTACAATAAAACAATTGTGAGCATTCTAAAAAGGTTTGTGGCAGATTCTGGGCCAAGTTGGGACATCCGCTTCTCCTGATGGCCATCAGATCTACACCCTCTTCTGCGACCAAGACGTCTCCATTTGAGCTAATGACTGGGCGAAGGATGGTGCTACCTCAGCATCTGCTCTACAGAACACAAGAGCAGACATGGATAAACGCCTCCACAACATATGATTATGTTGAGAATCTCAGAAAACTCCTTCAACATGCTTTTGCGTATGCTCAGCGGAATCTGGAAAAATCAGCAGAGGGGATGAAGACTCAATATGACTTAAAAACAACCAAAAAGGAATACCAAGTATGAGACAGGGTCTACTTGTACAATTTCCAAAGGAACCACACCAAGGAGCGGAAATTTCTACTGAGCTGGCGCGGTCCTTTTGAAATTGTAGATACAATTTCACCTGTCGACTTTTGAATCCGCATCCCCAAAGGAGAGTTGGCAGAAGAGAAATGGGTCCATATTAATCAGCTAAAGAGTTGTCACCCCAGACATACTTTGCAGTTGATTGAGGAGCCAAGAGAAAGTCAAATAGAGGAGACATCTGGAGAATAAAAAAAAGAAAAAGAAAACCCAGAAAGGAACAGGTAGGTTTATAGGTATAATTATTTAACAGGGAGTATTGTTCTTCATTGTCAATACGAAAGGGATCATCAAAGATGTGAGTGAAATCAATAATTATCTCTGTCTTGTGAGTGATCATTTGTCTTTATCATCTAAGTACTGTAATGATCGCAATGCATGTGTCCAGGAATCCGGGAATTGGGGAAGGCAGTCAGTGGGAAAATTTAGTAACTGGTTCTTATATATTCACTAGATTCATACTGGTTCCGTCAATTCATAGACCAAGGAGGACCTCCCTGGGGACCTGGAAAGGAAAGATCAAAGAAAAATCTGGGGGTGTCGCTCCACACCACAAAGAAAGATCTAAGGGGAAGCTGTGGGTGTCGCTCCACACTCCAACGAGAGACAACGGTAGGATTGTGGCATACGGCTCCCTGATGGAAGAAGGACGCCACCTGATGAACCCCATTTTGCCCTTCTGATGAACCCCACTTTGCCCTACTGATGAACCCCACGTTGCCCTACTCTCCCTATACAAGAATTCTCTGAAGAGTCGGGGGGATTTGTGGGATACATTGACCCGCTCAGCAGAATTCCCATCCATAACCAAGCAGAACTTCAGCAGTTAACAGCTAAATGACTGCGCTGGCTCCTTTGAGCACCACTGCCGTGCATCAAAACTGTGTTTTGCACCTACACAATGATGGCTGCACTATCTTGCCAAGCACCTAGTGGACAAGTTGGAACAGGGAGCACACTGAGAAAGGTCGCCAGTGTGTTTTCTTGTGTCCACTAAAGAAGCCGGTCAAGTGGCACAGCGAGTAGAGCGCTCGCTTTGACATCCATGCAGAGCTTGCTAACACAGGTTTGAATCCCGGCAGGGCCAAATTCAGCCTTTCATCCTTCCGAGGTCGATAAATGAGCACCACACACCGTGGATAATAATAAGCAGCGCTCAGATACCTGAGGGTTTGTAGTGCTATATAAATGCGAAATTAATTGTTAAAAGCAGCTCTGCTCTGCTGCCTGCTAAAAAGTTCCCATTGAAAAGGGAATATTTTACATTGAAAAGTACGCTGCCCTAACGCTCACTTCATCTGTTTAACATCACACTGCTTTCATCAGTGAGACCCTACCATGCCCATCCCATATTCAGATTGTGCTCCAGCAGAAGAGAGCATTATCCCTGGCTGTGTCAGACCAGATCTGGGAACTCAACAGAAGCTTTACTTTCAGCCACAGGGGAAAACACTTGACTTTTGTGCTACAAAATGTCAAAATAAAGCCTTCAAAAGAAAACCTATCACTCTGCACATAGATCAATTTCAGTGGACCTTTGCCATGAACATACTATTGTGTGAAACTGACTAGTGCTGCAAAACAATATTGTGAATTTATATGGAAGAGAAAAACTGAATTTGAGATGGACATCCCAGCACGTGTCAAAATGTGCTTTTGCAAATAAGAAAAATACCTGTTTTAAAAGTATCATGTTGAGTAAGGCCTTGTTTTGGCCTAGCAATGTAAAGAGGGTTTTGCTGGGAAACATATATGGGATGTTTTATTTGAACAGGCTTGCTTCTGATTCAGAACAAAATAAAATAAAATAAAGAAATATATGTATTGGCTGGACTGGGAAATCATACCAAACAGGTTTCTGCCATGGCTCAAGGGACAGTTGGGTGCTGACAACAGGAGTGCCCTACCCCCAAGAGAAGCCACAGTAGATTCTGGGACACCTCCGTGTTAATTATGCCCTTTGAAACTTTGAATGGACCAGGAGGCAGAATATCACATGCTCGTCAGACTTCTGTCTGTGCTCCAGGTTGACACAATGGACTCTGGGACGCCTACGTGTGAAAACTCAAGTAACACCTCCCCGCAACTTCTACTTGGGAGCTTCAAAGCCAACTCCAGAGCAGCCTTGTAAACTATTCCCTTATTTGGTAGACAATGCTGGCCATTTGACTGAAAAGACTATTTTATTAATAAACTTTATGACTTTTGTCTCTGCAACAGGACTTTGCATGAATGTAAAAGTTTCACAGTTTAAACATAATTTTTGTGGCTTTTAAACAAGAAGTGGTAGCCTTTACGGGCATATTGTGGACAGAAATGGCAGAGAATTGGATATTCTGAGGAAATGAGGAAACGTGTATATGATACCACATTGAAATTGAATATGCACATGCCTTATGATAATATATAAACATTTATGAAAATGGCGAAAAATTATTAGATGGACAAAACAAAGTCCTATAAACTGGAGAGTGGGACTGCCATGCTCTGTGTGAAATATGTAATCTGCCTATGTAATTTGCCAAAATGCCACAACTATACAAATGGGTGATCTATGTTAAGATTGATTTTTGGCAAAAAGGACTGTGGAATGGCTTTTCACCTCATAAAACACAACCCCCTATACTGAGTCCCCTCCTGGAGGAGGCAACCAACATAGGCTGGCCTATCCAGTTCTTGGGGGTAGGTTTAGCTTAGTTCTGCCCAACAATAAACCCGGTGATGTCACCCACTTTTATATAAGGGGTGGGAGCTCACAGGGACAGGTCACTCTCTCCTGAATTTCCAGCGCCACCGTATACAGACATTCCAGATCCACCATTGCAAGATTCCAGGCCAAAGCATAGCTGACCCTATCCCAACAAGGCTAAATCATAGCTGACCCTATCTCGGAAAGGACATTGATCCAGAAACCCCACAAAAATCCCAATAACAAGGGGGAAAAGATGTGGTACTCTTTTGGCATCATCCTGTGACCAGAGCGACTTTTTGCCCACTACCAGCATGCCCGCTGTACACTTGCCATCCAGTGACCAGACTTGCCCAGCTGTGTTTTGCCAGGAGAGTCCACCATGGAGTGACCAGAGCCTTAGCCCAGAAACCTGGTTGACTCGCCTCGATGCCCCTGGGCTGCAAGTGCGCTATGCAAATGCAAATAAATAAATACTGTCCCAGATCCCAAACTCAACTGTGGATTGTGAGTAATTCCCATCCCAAAGCAACACATAGCCTACCCCATCTTGACCCTTTGTCTTTGTCCTATTTTTAAGTAATCATCTCCATACCCTCTAACTTGTCTAAAAGTGTTCTAATTATCTGTGCATCTTTTCCCTGATTTCCTAGAGTTAGTGCCATTCTTTCATTCACCCCATCTTGTAACTCCTTAGCAATATTTCGATTAAATAAATTAATTTTCCCTAAAGAAAAGGGGTACACTGCGTTAAGGGTTACAACTGCAGCGTAACTTTTACAATCACGGGCGGCGTTCCTCTGTTCTAGCCATTAAATCTAGTTTAAGTACAACTTGTCCTTTCTTTCCGAACCGATTTTCTCATCTTAACTGCTTTTATTTTACCAAAACCAAATTTCTTTCACCTTGAAAATCTCATCCAATTATTTAGCTAAAGTCACTCTTTCACTTCTATATTGTCCCTGTGATGTGCATCTATCACCCTGCCTAAAAACCGCATTCCGATTCTGTGTATTTCACCCATTTTAAAAAAATAAAAACAGTTTTGACATTTAAAACTACAAAAAAGTGTAAATTGTAACTTTTCAACTTGTGAATTTGGCTGCACTGGGTTTTCATTTCACGTTGCTTTTTAAACTGTATGCCCTTTGTTGATACCTTGCCTTGTAGTTGCTAGTGAGATTTCATCCCTGATACTGTGATAAAACATATGTAACTCATTATTTAAGCACACATATAATTAATTATTTGTCAAATTCCGAATGTCATTTTATGCCATTGTGAGGGGGTTTTGCCTCTTATTTTCTGAGGGAAGGATTTTGATTCTGTTTGCTGCATCATATCCCTGACTCCCTGCTGCTTCTTCCTATCCTCTCAGAATTCGATTGATTGATGTTTGAGGGAACATTGCAGGGGGAAAATTTAACTCGGGTGCTATCGATCCTAATTGAAAAAGTGTTCCTATTCATTTGTGCTTTGTATATGTTCTTGTAGAAGGTTACCCAAGTGTATTTCAGTGGTTTTCATTGTAATTATCACCCCATTGGTGATTGCTGCCCAATATAAAACGTGTGATTTTCTTTGAATTTTAAAATAAATAAATATTGTGTACCCACCAACTTGCCTGGTACATGGTCCATTGTGACCCGGGGTATTTGTAAAAGGGGGTGTAAGACGGGTTGGGTGCCAGCTCAAATCAAATTCGCTGAAAATAAAGAAAATGCATTCTAATTGAGCGCTACATCCTAGGCTAAGGGCAAGAGTCCTGATCCGGTGTGTGATTCCCAATTTTGAATCCTTTACACAAAGGAAAAGTCGAGCACAAGGATTCTACAATAAAGATTACGCGCGTGGGTAAACAGGGATATTTATGTTAGCAGACTTGCTAGACCCTGACGCACCAGTACTGGCGCTCCTGAAATGATTCAAAATAAGCTTTCGGACTGCCAGTCTGCTGGGTATTGTAGTTCGATTTGCGGGATTTGCAAACAAGGACCGTACACGTCTCTCGAGGTACAAGGAAAGCTTTGGTTCACACAGAGGGTCACAATAATGAGAGCAGTAGAAAGAGCATGAAACAAATGAGGCTAAAACAAAATGAATCAGTACAATGCTAAAATCACTAAAAGCTAAAATTTGAATCTATGTGGTAAAATGTTTCTGTTGTTAACTTAAAAACAAATCTAGTCTAGTGAATAGATGGGACAAAAGACAGGTCAACGGACAGGTAGAGCACAAGAATTCAACAATAAAGAATACAAGCATGGGAAAAACGGGATATGTTCACTAGCAGACTTGCTAAACCTTAACCCGCCAGCGCTGACGGGCCTTAAAAGATTCTAAATAAGCGCGCAGACTACAAGTCTG
Source organism: Ambystoma mexicanum (assembly GCA_002915635.3). NCBI lineage: Eukaryota > Metazoa > Chordata > Amphibia > Caudata > Ambystomatidae > Ambystoma > Ambystoma mexicanum. The sequence goes on from PGSH02012960.1 coordinate 44,882, forward strand.
CTGGGTATTTTAGGTCACTGTCTGGGATTCGCAAGCAAGGACAAGCTGTGTCTCCCGAGGTACAAGGAAAGCCTCGGTGCACACAAAGGGTCACAATAAGTAAAGCAGTAGAAAGAGCAGGAATAAAATAAGTCAAAAGAATGCATCAATACAGTGCTAAAATCATTAAAAGCTAAAATTCGAATCTAGGTGGTAAAAAGTTTCAGGGTTTTTTTTCTTAATTTAATCGCTTCAGCAATTTTTACAAGGTGCAGGTGCTAAGGAAGTAAGCAGTAGTTAGAAGCCAGGAGGGTCGAAGTAAAGGAAAATGAAGAGGAAGAAAGGGAAAGGGAGTGCAGCGTGTAGAGTTTTTCGTTTACTATCTCCTGTAATAAGATTGTTATAATCTTGTCGCTCGTTCATTTTGAGCAGTCTAAAAAAGGTTGCCAATAATCATGTTTATCATGTTATTTGTTTTTCTAAAAGAAGAATCTGTTCTAAGATTTTTGCAGCTATTGTGACCCACAAAGTCTTTTCCCCCCTGATCAGGCGCGCCCACCATGTCTCTTCATTGTGGATAAATGCTGAGGCCAGATGTCTCGTCAAGTATGGAGCGCGGGTGACTCTCGTGCCCTGGCACGTCAGTAAGTGTTGTCGTAGCGTTTCGTCTGGGCAGGGTTTTCACAAAATTCGCACTTGTTCGTTGTTGAAAGCCCTCTGAACATCAGGATTTCATTGGATGGTAAAAAGGTTCAGCCGTGCTCGTAAGAAAATATTCCATAGTTTTCTATCAGGATATGTTTTCATCAATGCTTGAGTTGCATTCAATGTTCTCACTTGCGGAGGGAGGTGATCAACGAGTTTGTACCTAGCTGCTAGCTCCAAGGTACGGATCCAATCCAGTTCATCTAATTTCCCTTTTACGTTTGTAGGGTTTTCAATCAGTTCATCTGCTGTGCTTTGAATAGCAGATAGCTTTTCCTTACAATCTTGGTCCCACTGAGTCAGCATTTTGCAGCTGCCATTTCTTAACTCTGTGTTTATCAGTGAAAATATCAGCAGAGAATTAGGTTGTATAATTTTTCTATAAAGCATGATGCTGTTGCGATCCATGATTGCCTGAAGGGATGAGAGCTTCAGTTCCCGCCTGATCAGTACCATCAGGGTCGATTTCGGGAGATTTAAGACTTCTCTCCAAAAGAAACTTTTCAGAGTGATACAGGTTGTTTTCCGTATGTTCGGCATTGCGTCTGCTCCATAAGTTATGGCTGTACCACTTTAGCCCTGTAGAAGTTAATGGTTGGTAGGAGCGAGAATTGGCCGTACCTCATATCGACCGCTTTTGCTTGTGAGGTCAGGTTTCTTATTTTCGCCTGGATAGCATACTGCATGGATTTTTCGGTTTTGGAACTGTCCAGCGTTACTCCAAGATATTTGAACTCTGTTACCTTTTCAATTTCTCAATCTTCCAAGTATCACTTCAGTTTTTCACCTTTCCTGCTACGTTTTTCCAGAGACATGATTTTGGTTTTTGACTTGTTTATTTCCAGGTCATTGGAGCGTATGTATTTTGATAGATTATCCAGCTGTCTTTGCAGCCCAATGGCAGTTTGATGGAGCAGAATCATGTCATCCGCGTGTAAGAGGCGGGATATCCTCACTAGGCCTATAAAAGGTAGAAAAGTTCTTAATCAGTCCTTCAACGTTCTTGTAGTCACCCAAATAGGCCAAGAAGAAGCCAGGAGCAAGTGGGCATCCTTGTTTTACCCCACGGGTTGGGGGGATTTCCACTGAGAGTAGACCCTGATGTTTTAGGTGCACTTATATTCTAGTGTTGGTGTGCAAAGCTTTTAAGGGGCCAAGGATTTCACTGAGGCAGTTCCAAGATGTTAATTTCTGCCATAGTTTGACTCTATTCACCTGGTCAAATGCTTGTGTTAGCTCTATAAATGCAAGAAACATTGAGGCCCCCTTCTGTGATCTTGCTCTTCAGAACACTCAGAAGCATGATGTTTGCGCTTGTTTCCGTGATTTTCTTGAAGCAGGACTGCAGGGGGTCAGCGCATTGCGCCTGGTTTGCCCAGGTTTGAAATGTATTCAGCAGTAGCGCTCCGTAGACCTTCCCGATGACGTCCAATAGGGCGATTGGACAAAAATGTCAAGGGTCATCCTTACAGCCCTTTTTGAAAATTCGGAACTATTGTTGATAGGGACCAGGATGTTCGAATTTCCTTGGATTCCATTCATCTTTTGAAAATGAGACTAATGAAGACTGCCCATTCCTCCGGCAGTGTCTTGAGGTCAATGTTGGTAATCCCATCCGGGCCTGGTGCTCTCGAGTTTTTTAACTTGCAGATCGTTGACCTAATGGTTTCTTTGTCATGCAGGTCAACCCATAGAGTTTGAAGCTCTTCTTGCGACATCAATGTAATTGGTGTCGGAGATCAGAAGAGATCAGTATAGAACTTCACCCAGATATGTTCTGGGATACTGTTTGTGAATGCGTCGTTTGCTGGTCTTCCCGTAGATCTGATTAAGGACCAGAATTCTCATGGATTGTGGCCGCTTACCTGTTTCAACATAGCTTCACAATATGATTGATATAATGCCAATCAGTGTTTTTTAGCCAGGACTTATATTTCTTTAGTGTTGCTGAGGCAGCATCTCTGTTAGTTTTGGTGTTATTTCGCCCTGCTAATCTTCTTGCCTTGTGCAGTTCACTTCTTTAGGCCAGCAGGACTGGATCGAATTTGTGAGTAATTCCCTGTTTTGTTGTTTTTTGGTGGCTTCACCCTATAGGTTGCTAGAAGCGGCTGATAGTCGACTTGTTGGGGGTTCCAGCTGTCTATAACCGTGACATTATTCCCGTTACATTTTAGTTAACTCTAGAATGTTTTTTGCGCTCAGTTTCAGGCGGTTTCCTTTGGTGTTAGACTCCAGTTCTACAGGGAGGTGGCACTTTTTAAGTTGGTTGAAGACCATGTAATAGACAGCAAGTTATGGTCGCTCACAGTTGTTTTTATGACTTTGGCAGCTATCAAGTCAGAAATCAGCAAGTATGATGTAAAGATGTAGTCAATTGTTGCGGATGAAGACTCTCTTTCTCATGTTGGAATAAAGTCAACCTGGTTGAAAACGGTAGTTGTGTCAAATAGTTTTCTTAAGTCCATTAGTTTTAAGCAGGCTTTGCCACATTCCCCCTCTGGCTGTGTTTTGGCCGTGCTTGGTTTTGGTTTATCTGGGTTTCTGCAGATGGCGTTTAAGTCACTGCAAATAAGCAAATGGGCTCCTTGGTGCTCTAAGTATGTGGTGTTGATTACCTTTTCTATCATCTTTAGAAAATCTTTGGTCGCAATGCTTTGGGGATTCCAATAGATGTTCATAATCATAACTGGCGTAGTAAGGTGGTCTCCTGTTCTCTTGTTGAAGTGGGACCATGATCCTAACACTGCCAAAAATGATAAATTGGCTGTCAGGATTGTTTCTACCTAGCATCCCGCTACCTGAGCGGACTGCCGTCATTAAGCCAGAAGATGGTCGACCTTTCTCGCCTTTTCGGGCGGGGGAAATTACAAAATCAAATCCGTCGAGGCTTGGTTTGTCAACCAACCAGGTCTCCTGGAGACAAAGAATATCAAACGACCCCAGGTTGATGTCGCCCGGGACCGTCAAGTGAGAGAAGCCCTGCATATTCCAGGAGCCTAATGTTAGAGTTGTAGAGATCTGCTTTAACAGACTGGTTTAACCGTTTTCTTGGGTGATATGCTTTGCAGGCTGATATCTTGAGAAATTGTCCTTTTTAGTGTTGTCAGGGGCCCGTGTTGGCATCTGTCTGACTCAAGCCACTCTGTGGGCGAGGGTGAGCAGTTTGTTTTACTGTTTGTTTTAGATCTCGTAAGAGATCGCAGTAGTCTGTTCTTCGGCTCTCCTTCATTGTACAATTTACTGATGGTTCCTCTTTTTTTTCCATGATACCGCTTGATCCAGAGTTCAATCTTGGTCCACATTGATCAAAGCTGTCTGTTTTGTGGTCCGTATGATTTTCTTTACTTGTGGTAGATTTCAGTTCTATACATAGTACAGGGTCAGCAGTTGTTTTTATCTCTGTCAGTTTGAACCCTTGTCTTCGAAGTTTGTCAGTTGAAGCCCTTAGCATTTCTTCCACAGTTTGTGAGGCTGTGTATAGATAGGAGATAGCTTTTTTCCCTTTGTGGGCGGGCTCTACAATTTTTAGATCTTCAGTTTTTAATGAACGGAGTATTGAGGTTCCTTGTAATAGTTTTAGAACCGTTCATCTGTTCAGGATGATGTATTCTCTGTTGTCCGTTTGTTGCCTCAGTTGTTGCTTTTCTCTCTATTTGATGCTCCATGATTGGCGTTGCCCTCTCTGGTACTTTGAACACGCTCTGGTCTCTGTGGAATTTGCTGGGCTCTGATTGTGGGTGGTGCGAGGCAGTTAGTTAAAGGCCGGGCTGCCCCTTTAGTGTGGTCTTGATCACTGGATCTTGGTACCTTTATCGGGCTGCGGTAAATGAGTCTCGTACTCTGGATCAATAATGGGCTGAATTTGACTTATTTTTCTTTTCTTGGTCTAGTGGTGGTGCAGCCCTTAGGTCCCAGCTTGAGCTAGTAGTTAGATTGTTGCAATGCTCTTCTAATGTGAGAAAGCTGGGAGACTCTACTTGGTCCGTTACTCGTAAAATAGGGGCCCTCTGTTCCTTCACAGTGCAAGAGTTTGTTAGGGGTACTTGCTCCAGAGAGGGGACCTCATCCAAGTTTGTAAAGTGTTGGCTGAGATCCATCAGTTCTTTCATCTTCAAGAAATCTTTGCTGTTTTTTGGCGATGTAGGATGGGTTTGAGGACCTGTTCGATGGTTTTCCGAGGTGGAGCTTGTCGCATTTTTTTTTCTTTAGATGGTTCTTTTAGTGGTCTCGGTTTCAGCAGCAGTGATGAATTTTGTAGTTCCCTTATACCGTTCTTTGCCACCCCAGTCTCCTCCGCAGGAAATAGTCAAAAGACAAGCTGTTTTTTTATTGTTGGATTTTCCTTTGGTGCAGGTTTTGTTTGTTCAAAGATGGCAAAGTCTTTATGGGAGGACTCCTTGTTATGGTTTCCGTTCGTTTGGTGGTTTTCCTGGTCTTCTACTAAAATAATCTCATCCTCAGAAGAGGTGCTGTTTTTCCATGCACTTCTTTCTTTGTTCATGCCTGAAGCATTCCTATAGTTTTGTTTTTCTGTTGCTTTGGGCTGTTTGGAAGTATTTTTTCCCTTGTTTGAGTCATGGGTTATTTGAGTAAGTGCTTGTGGCTTGTGCAATTGATGGTTGGTATTTTCTTTTGTCAGTGAGTCTAATGCCGTTTTTTGCTTCTGAGTGCTCTTCTCAGTCGAATTTAAAGGTGGTGTTTGAGGTGCCAAGACCAAGTTTATGTTTTGAGTAGAAAAGGCACTCGCCAACTGTGGGATGACTTGGGCTTTGTGCTTATGTTCCATAGCATTAATATACCCTTCAAGGTATATAAGTTTCGAGTGCATCATCACAAACATTGAAGAGTGGTCTTTGAGCGTATCGTTTATTGACTCATAGAGTTTACAGAAGGGGGCCAAGGCTATAGTTGCCGCCGACATTACTGGTAAAATGCAAATCACTCTGTCTTCTGTTTCTAGAAGGCGAAGATGGAAATGATGGCAGAGATTCCCTTCGTGGGGGCAGGCCTTTTGGCGGTGTACACTCTGTTTGCTTAGTCAGATCAAATATTTCAGGAGAGGTTTGTTTATTTCTTTTTGGGGCAAAGATTTCATCTCCACTTGTCTTTACTCCAGTTTTAAGGAGTGGGGACGGGAGTCGCGCATTTTCGTGTTTTGACTCTTGGATCACAGCAAGGCATGACCAAACGAAGGTTTTGCCATCAGAGAGGTCTTATATGTGTTTTCTGAACTTTGCTGTGTGCCTACCAGCCAAGAAGTTTTTGCTGTGCCATCAAAAGCCACAATGTCATGATGTGGCATATTGCTGATAGGCGTAAGCTATTTTCTAGTACTTTGTGAGGCGGTTGTTCCCTTTGTTTTGATTTTCATGTGTCATGTTTTGAACAAAGGCAGTTGATGAAGCCACTAAGTTCCTGAAGTGCCATCTGGCTGTTGGGAGCGGTACTGGTGGAGGTGGGCATATCCACTATCCGTTTTGTGCAATTTGGTAAAAGTTTGAGGTTCTTGGACAGCCTGAAGCATTTCAGCATCCGAGACTTCTCCCATTCTGTCAAATTTGCGTTTACATTGTTTGTTAAAGAAGTCTTTCATAAAGATTTCAGATGGGAGTTTACCAAAACCAGTCTTCTGGGGTGCACTGGTTTTTGCTGCTGACTTTTTGAAATGTTGGCAAGGCTTTCTAGAACTCTTTGATAATGTTTCTGGGGTGGCCGCTTCTTTTTTGCACTCTGTTTGTTTGTGTCTCTGCCGAGCCGTTTGGTATGTTCTGACCTTTAGGGAGAGTTGTTTTTGCTGGTGCTTTTTGTTTTTGTTTTTAGAGATCTTTAAAGTTTCACATTTTAGGCTCTGAAAGTAGGGGTTGTCCCATAGATGTTCATGCAAGCCTGTATTACTGGAGCCGCAGTCTGTTGTCAGGGTTTGCCGATCTTTCTCGTTTTTGCCCAGACAAAGACCGAGCTCGTGGATGCCTCCTGTGGTAGGCCCGTGGACCTGATCCCAAATGTTCACGAGCGGGTGGGTTACAAGGTCTGACAGTGGGCCCACCTCCTCCACGAAGGAAGCTGTCCCAGCCTCTAGGCCAGCTTCCGGCTCTTTCGGCAGCTCATGTGCGCCCTCATTGTGGTCAGGTCCCACATCGCCACTCCTGCAGTCGAGAGGGCTGAAGTCCACCTCCGCCTTGTGAAGGGCCTCAGCGGCCCCTGCCTCCAGCCCCGCAATTAGAGGCATTTCCTGGAATGTTCTACCACCGGCTCGCCTGCGGCAGCGGACTCTGTCTCTCCTCCGAGGGCCCAAGCTGTCTCACTGATTCCAGGTAAGTCGTTGGAGAGCGGCAATGTCTGCAAATCAAGGGTGGGGGCGGAGGCTCCAGGTTTTTGAAGACTGAAGTTGTCGGCAGGTTTCTCGTGGATGGGCCGCTTGCAGAAGTCACCTCCAGTGAAGGTTTGTCAACCGTGAAGGGTCTGCTCCATGGAGACAGTTTAAGACTCTCGTCCTGACCAAGATGTGAATCAAGTACCTGCCGCTGTGAACATTTTGAGGATTTCAGAGGTTGGCCATTAATCTCAGCTCCAATTGGAGGCACAGCGTTGTCAAGATAAAAGGTAGGTGAAGTCAAAGCCCCTAAGGGGGGCGCCTCCACCTGTTTCTGCTGAATAGGGAGAGGGAGGCATTTGCGGCAAGGCCTGGGTTGCCTTTTCCCAGGTTATCTTCTCTCCTCAGGCGTGAAATTTGTAGACAGCGGTGATCCTCCTCCAAGGTCGCGCAGGCAGGAGCTAAGTCAGTGGACCCCTCGGCAGCCCTCGCAGCCATAGACTGCCTGAGACTGCCACTCAGTCACCACTCTGCGGCTGCTCTGTGGAATCAAGGAGTTTTTATGCAAAGGTTCCGCCTCTGACACTGGAAAGCAAGTAGAGACTGGAAACAGACTGCTGAGAGAGGGTGACTGCCTGACACTGCCACCACTCAGTCGCCACTCTGAGGTCGCACCATGGAATCAAGGAGTTTTTATACAAAAGCTCCGCCTCCGACACTGGAAAGCAAGTAGAGACTGGAAACAGACTGCTGAGAGAGGGTGACGGCCTGAGACTGCCACTCAGTCGCCACTCCGCCTAAAAAGTTTCTGTTGTTAAATTAACAACAAAGGTAGTCTAGTGAATAGATGGGACAAAAGACAAGTCAACCGAGAGGTAGAGCACAAGAATTCAACAATAATGATAAAGAGCGTGGGAAAATAGGGATATTTATACTAGCAGACTTGCTAGTCCCTGACGCGCCGGTGCTGATGCGCTTGAAAAGATTCTAAATAAGCACGCAGACTACAAGTCTTCTGGGTATTGTAGTCCACTGCATGGGATTCGCAAACAAGGAACAGCCGTTTCTCCTGAGGTATACACACAGGGTCACAATAATTAAAGCAGTAGAAAGAGCATGAATAAAATAAGGCTAAAACAAAATGTAGCAGTACAATGCTAAAATCACTAAAAGCTAAAATTCGACTTCAGTTGGTACAAAGTTTGGATTTGAACCACGCAGATAACTTTGAACCACTGCACCATCGATCCAAGCATTGAAAAGGCAGGACATTGCATCGCAGCTCCACTCAAACCATGGATCACTGTGTCATCATCGACCCGAACCAGTGGTACTCATAGTCTCAATCCGTGCTCAATCATGGAACTGTTTCTAGAGGTTCTTTGACCTGCATCGCCACATCCCATCTTTGAACAGCACAACTCCATGCCGACTCGCATCCTGAGGCCATTGTGATTTCCCAACTTTGAACCCATTTTTATCTTCACGCACAGCAGCTCCAAGACTGTTTTGGCCCCTATTGAACTGCCTAACACTGGAATAAGGTACTTTAATGTGACAGTGTCTCTCTGGTCCATTTTTTGGGGCCCTGGAGATGGGTTTTGGGATGGAAATAATTCTGTCCCACCTCCTTAGGTGCTTTAGAGTGATGTGAATCCCGTAGCTAGCAATGCGATACACCAGGGGGGAGAAGGCCGTTCTAAGACACTCAGCACAAACATAATATTGGGGAAATAACAGATACATGATTTTAGGGCATATATATATTGTGAGACACCATTTTGTAGTCATCGAAGACACAGGCAGACCTACATGGTTGTGCGGTAAAACATAGGCCCGGGGAAGAGACGTGAGCAAACTTGAATACGGAGGGAAGAAGAGCCACACTGCTAAATTCCCAAAGAAACAACCATTGTTTCTTAAACTGATGTATTTACTTGTAATCCCAGAGAAAGTATGTGCCCTGCAAATCCACGAGACAGCACCAGGCTCCTCGCAGCACGTTCATCAAAGCTAGGCCAATTGCAGGCTCCCCAACCCCCACCAACCATCCAAGAGTAATGGCACCTATCACTGGCCCTAGATCCCCTACATTCCATGATAGTGAGTGACCCCAGCCAAAAGATCTGAACATGCACAACCATTTCACCTCTTCCCATAAATACAGCCTTTGTAGTTCGAGGTACATGGAGGGATAAATTATACATCAAAGTGAGGGTGGAAGCCTTGGGTGCGATATAGACAGAACGCAGAATGTGTGGGTCAGCATGGTTGTGTTCCTCCCCTCCCCCTGGTCCCAGTCCCAGAGCCTCCCAGGTGCATGCAATAATGATGTAGTAGTAGAATTAGTGAACACTGGTAGCCTTGGAACACCAACATGTGAAGAGCGTGACCTTCAGTCTCTGGAGAGATGAGCCCGGCTGATCCACGTGGGAAAAGACAGACGGCGGAGACAAGAACCAATCATAGCCTGGCATCCCCTATAATCAATCGCGGCTCTGCAGGACTACCAGTATCCTGCTCTGGACTTCGTTTCCAGAAACGGCCATTGGGGAACCACAGAGGGAAACCAAGCTCCCACAACCTCCTGGGCTCCCCACTCCTTATGCAGTTGCCACCCAGCCAGCATCTATCTCCAGTGACTCTCTACCATGAGCACACTGAGCAAGCTTATAACAGCCTGCAGCTGCACCTAAGAAGCAAAGACCAATTGATACCTTGTTTCACATCCGTGACAAAGCAATTCCAAGTCTCATCCAACATTGCTACCCCTCAGGGAGATCTACTCCAGGCCCAAGATGAAGGCTTCTTGCTGAAACGTCTAAGGACCAGCACCCTACACTCTACCTGGTCCTCCCAACCTCTTGATTCAGATCCAGACGGCGACCACGTGTTAGGTCACCCTCTAGCCTGGCTACACACAACCAATTGTTATACCATGTATTGATCTCAGTCTGGTTGTTCTGTATTGAGTACCTGTACTATCACTTGTCACTATAGGTGGTGGTCACAGATTAATTTCGAAGCACTACTCTGTTTTAGCTTTGTATTTTTTCAATTCAATTGCTAATTCAGTTCCATTAAGGACTTGTGAAATACTAAACCCTTAATGTACTGCACCTTTTACAAAAAAAATCTCAAAAAAGATTATAAATGCATGACTATGAAATGCATTTGACAGCTAAATAAAACAAAAGCTGAACTTTCTACTTCTATTTCTTGTCTGAACTGCTCAAACTTTATGAGTATTACTACATCTAGGGTAATTTTGTATGTATGTGACATGACAGAATAAATCTAGGCCTACTACAGTCAATTAATAGACCCCAGAATTTCAGACGTCAGAGCAAACCCCTTTTGTACCTGGCATCCCCTATGGAGCAGGACCATGTATATAGTCTCACCAATCAGTTGTGTGGGTTTAGACCCTATGTAATAACATCATAAGTGACGCTGTGGACTTTTATAATGTACTGTTCATGAAAATTCAGGCAGAATGTTCTTGAGCAGCAGAGTCCTCTGCTGACACCCTTACCTTTTATACAATTAAACCATGATATACTTGCAAGCAATCTCTTGGTCTTTTTTCCCTAGGGGATTGTATTATTTCTGACATTGGCGTAAAGGGACTTGCCTTCATTTGGTGACCCTACTGCGATCCCAGAACCCCCGTACCTACGGAGGTATCCAGGTGACCTCTCCGGACCAGCGACCAGCCCCAAAGCGTGTACTCCCCAGTGGCCCCGCAGGAGCCGTCTTTGCAGAATCCTGAATGCTCTTTGGAGTGGGTGCAGCCCCAAGGAGAGGTGCAGGCCAGTGTTGGCACCCCGTGAATGGAGGAGTTTGGGTGAACACGTGCTTATGAGTGTAGCCTGCAAGGGATAACAAAGTGGGGTTGGATTCATGGAGCAGTGTGAACAGTTTGAACACACTGCGACTGAAATTGGGAGTGTGGCATGCCTGTGGAGTGTGGATAGTAAGAAAAAGAAAAACGGAAGAGAGGGAACCTCCCCGAGTGAGGGGGGAAAGTGGCACCACAACCATTGTTTAAACAATAAGTTAAAAGAGGATATACATAGGAGCTGTGTATAATTAGAGAGCTCTGGAATACTTTGATTGTTTTAGTTTGTTATTTTAGTTTGTTTTATTAGTGTATTTTATGGTTCGGGAGGAGACTCAGGAGGGGCATGTTCAGGTTGTGTATGGGCATGTGAGGAGAGTGTGGTGTGTGTGAACAAAAAGCCCTAGCGGGGAATGAAGGGGCGAGGGGATTGAACTGGAGGTTTTGACGACATTAAGTTGTATTGTTGATGAAACTGAACTGCATTTTTTGGATGAACTGCTGTATAACTGTGGCACAGCAGCATAGGCGTAGCCTCACTAGCAGACACACGGGAAACGTGACCATGGGGGGAGGGACGTCCATGGAACACATGTGTAAGGCCCTGCCATTGTACTGTGAGAAGATTAAGAAGTATCACAACCGTTCGGTGACCGAAACAAAGGGAGGCAGGATGCCCCACTCTTGGTCAGAGCAGGGCTCCATTGCCAGAAGCTTTTAGGAACACATATATACCTTCTTGACAGCGAAGTATAAGGGGAGAGCATTGCAGAATAGAAGGAAAGTATTGAACCTCTGGAAAATGCTCGAAGATACAGAGGATCACATGGGGGAAGTAGTGACACACTGGTAGTAAAGATACAGGACCAGGAAAAGACCGGAAGAACTTGGCAGGGAGAGAGGGAATATATCCACTAACAACCTGCCCTGCAGAGGGGTACACAAACCCAACATACGTATCGGCAGGCACACATGTAGCAATACCAGCCACGGCCCCACCTCTGCCTTATGTTTCCCCACCAAAGGTCACCACATACACCGGGGTAAGCGCAAGAGACCTAGAAATAGCGCTTGCATCGACACAAACAGAGTTAGCCACGCTATGGGTGGCATGTGACGTAACAAAGACAGACACTCCACTGCAACCAATGGGTTGTAGTGGAAATCAGGAGAGTTCTTATTAAGAATAGACAACGCACCCATACAAACAGTCCACCTAGTGTGAAAACAAGGAAATAATATGAGGCAGGGTAACCAAAAAGGAAACACAACAAACACAGGTTACAAAGGAACATACAAAGCACTTTATTTTATACTGAATCCAGTTACAAAAGAACAGAACAAAATTCAGATAGCTATCGACCCTCAGTACAACACAGCGAACTACGGCGTGGTTCGGTTTGCTCAGTGAGTGCAAATATTCATTGAAACTGTCAGGCTTTTATACATTTCTCCAGCCTGTTGTCCAGCCTTTTTGCAAGTTAACCATTCCATAAATAAGTTACTGCTCTAGGGTCCCTTGCCAGGTCAAATCTAGTTCATCTTAGGTTTATACATTAACAAGAAGAAATGGTAATAATGTATGCTCTAGGCCTAACATTACAATGCGGGACTTAATTTATACAATATAGTTAAGCAGGTGTTCTCATTCAATTATAGATCAGTTTCGTTGATACAGGTAATCCATTGCACACAGGTCAGCAGAAGGACAAGGTCTCAGCTCATGACCCTAACAAGTGGCCTGCAGGCAAGTTATACATTAGCTGTACAGAGGTCATGACAATCGAGTTCTGTTCTGAATAACATAGGCTACCATTTTAGCTCACATGGTGACTTTATAGAGCAAGAAAACCTAAAATGGCGGCTTGACCCAAAATGACAGTTTACATGGTTTCTAAGGTCAGGACCTTGCAATGCGAGTTTATTCACATGTAGTTTATAAGCAGCTTGTTAGCAGCTTGGCGTAGGCCAATATACATATATTCATAGCAATAGGAGGCACGATATAATTTCTAGTTTGACAAACCTCCTTTTGGCCTATGCCAAGTGCTAAACTACTTCTGATCTCCCTGCAAATAACTCCATGTGTCATCGTCCATACACCCTGAATAGCTGTCAGCATTCATTACTATCATTAGAGTGTTATTATGATACTTTTGTCTATGTTGGGAGTCTCTAGGGGACAGAGTGTGAAGGTGTACAGAGGGAGTCAAAGCAGTCGGTACGATCTCCGTCAGTAGTAAATGTTTTAGAGGATAGATTTCTTCAAAGTACCAAAGTCCTACAGCAGTAATTGCAAAAATAACAATTATCGTTATCAAAACACAGCAGTACGTTTTCGGGGCCCAGGCACATTGTTCATTGTCCAAGTTGGTCACCCCCTTATTCACAAGTCCAGTGCGGGGAGCAGCAGTGGAGGTGGCAGGCATTGTAGTTCCTCAATCGACGACCCCAATGTTCGTTGCTGGCGATGCTACGGTCGCGCGATTTCTTAGTCCTTCCCAACCCTAGCCAGCAGAATCCCTTTTTTTCCCTTTTGTTCAACAGAAACTTTCTTATACAAAGGAAAACTTTCGATCACTTCTCTTTCTCAAATGCACGGAAAAACCAGTGCCGTAGTTCTATTTTCTTCGTCGAAGGTTGTACCTGGTGGTACCCAAGATTGTTTGGTCCGAAAATAAGGTGTGGTCACTTCCTGAGGGAAGCGACGTATCGGAGGCGACGGAAGTCGGAGAGCTTGAAACAGTATTTTCCGGAAGTGATTTTTCAAAAGAGTGCGGAGACGAAATGGACTGTTCCCCAGGCTCCACGGGCTCAGAGAAATTCTCTGACGCACTCACAGCGCTGTTTGCTACTCCTAGATCAGGGACTGTAGCATCAGCGAGGGGTTCTGCTTCTTCTGTAATGTGTGGCGTCGGGTGAGGAAGTTTCTTGACATGCGTTGCGTGGATCCAGTGTTTCTTTTCAGCCACCCGCACTGCTGTCCGAGTGACCAACAACACCTGGTAGGGTCCCTTCCAACGAGGAGCGAGACAGGAAGACCTTTCGTAGGCCTTCACTAGGACCCAACTACCAGGCTGTATATCGTGTCCTGGGCCCGTGAACCGTACAGGTAAAGCTGAAAACACCTGGTGATAAATGAAATACAGGTTTTTAGTTAACTGGTTACAGTAGTCGGAGAGAAGTACATTTTTCTACATCGCGCAATGCGCAGCTTTTAGGCAAACCACAAATATTAGCAGGTCTCCCCATTACCACCTCAAAGGGAGAGAGCCCAGTCTTAGTTTGAGGGGTTGTCCGCATTAAAAGTAACACGATCGGTAAGGCGTCCGGCCATTTTAGTTTGGTGCCGGCACACGTTTTAGCGAGCTTGTTTTTTATGATACCATTGTGTCTTTCCACTAATCCGGCGCTCTGAGCATGTCTGGCCGAATGGAATTGTTTGTCAATTTGCATTGCCGTACATATCTGTAGAATTACAGCAGCGATAAAATGCGGACCGTTATCCGACCAGATAACTCTCGGCAAACTGAACTGTGGGAAGAATTCCTTTAACATGGTCTTTGCAGTGGTCATGGCTGGAGCGTCTTTAACAGGGAAAGCCTCGACCCACTTACTAAAGGCGCAAATGACCACAAGGACATATTTTAGATTGTTGCATCGCTCCATTTCAATAAAGTCAAAGTGAATCACTTCAAACGGGACAGAAGGAGGCCCAAAGCTACCTCTTGGAGTTGCTGTCCCTTTCCACATTGTGTTGTAGGCAAATCATGCAATTTTGGACATAATGCTGGGCAATTTTTGAAATCTTTTCATTTACCCAGACTTTCTCTAACATTCTCGTGATCTGTTGAGCGCACACATGTGTGGGACCGTGTGCCATGGTAACCATCATTACTAATATAGGCATTAGGAAGCAACCATTTCCCTTCAGCCATGTCGACCCAACACCCACATCATCAAGTTTCCCCAAGCCCTCAGCCCACCTCTTGGATTCTTCAATGTGGCATTCGCTTGGATATCCCGTACAGACCCAACACCCTCATCCATTGCATAGGCATCTACAGTCTCCCTTGAAACATACATCTCCGTGAAGAGATCAGAGGCAGTTTGTCTAGCTATTTGATCAGCGAAAGCATTCCCTTTCCCTACATCATGTATAATCTTGCGATGTGCTGCCGCACTTAATGATTGCTAACTGACTAGGGAGCGCAAGCGTTGAAAGCAATTGTACTATCAGGGAGCCATGTTGGATCTTGGTGCCATGCGAAGTTAAAAACCCTCTCTCTGACCAAAGTCTCCCAAAGTTGTGAGCCACCCAAAGGCATACTGGCTATCAGTATATATGTTTACTGTTAGCCCTTCGGAAAGCTCACAAGCTCGAGTCAATGCTATAATCTCTGCGGCCTGCACAGAGTTATGCGTAATTCTCTTGGTCTCCGCAACCGTGCTCAATGTAGTGACTGCATAAGCAGCTGTGGATGTACCATCCAGTAGTTTGAAGCAGGAGCCATCACAAAACAGCTCCCCTTGTGGGTTATCCAAAGGAGTGTCCCTCAAATCAACTCTGTCTTTTGTATCTTGTTCAAGTAGTATACAGGCAGTCATGTGACTCTTCGTCACCGCAAACAGTATTTTCCGGGAAAGGTAGGAGTTCAGCCGGATTAAGAACGCAGCACCTCCTAATTTGAATGTGGGGAGCAAAACAAGATTAATTCATATCTTGTCAGTCGTGCGGAAGTGAGGTGTTGCGTTTGGGTTTTGTTCAATAGAATATCTACAGAGTGAGGCACATCAGGGTTAAATCATGGCCTAGGACCATTCCTCACTCTGTTTTACAGACAGCAGCAGCAGCGACAGCGCGCAACATCTTGGCAAAGCGCATGCAACAGGATCAAGGGCGGAAGAGTAGTAACCGCATGGCCTATTCTTCCCTCCATGTTTCCTGCGTTAATACAGCCAAAGCACATCCATCACATTCATGCACAAACAACACAAAGGCCTTCTCATAGTTCGGTGTGCCAAAAACTGGCGCCGAACATAATGCAGTCTTGAGCAACTCAAATGAATGTTGATACTCCGTATTCCATGGCAATGGCGAAGAAATACCCTTCTTCGTCAAGGCCAACATCGTTTTATCACTAGTGAGAAGTTTGGAGATCCATAACCTACAGTAAGAAGCCATACCTATCAGGCTCTAACTTCCTTTTCTGTATTTGGGACAGACATGCCAGAAATGTGTTTTATTCTTTCAGGTGTCAATCTTCTTCCCTCCTTTCACAGGAGATAGCCTAAATAGGTGACCTCCTGGCACAATATTGAAACTTTTTTAAGCGAAGCTTTGTGACCATGCTTAGCTAGATGGATGAGCAAACAACACAGTGCCCTCTTTACAAGAGCTCTCAGAGTCAGCGGCTAAAAGCAAATCATCAACATATTGAAGCAACGTACAAGTAGGGGGCAATCCAAGGGTATCAAGCTGCTCTTTCAAGCCCTACTACTAATACTAGGACTCTCAGTATAACCTTGAGGTGCACGAGTAAATGTGAATGAGCGTCCCCCTAAGGTGAACGCGAACAAGTATCTACTATCCTCATGTATAGGAATACTGAAGAAAGCATTCTTTAGGTCCACAACACTGAAGTGAGTAGCCGTAGCTGGAATCATGGTTAATATTGTCGTCACATCCGGCACAATTGGAAATTGCGGAGCGACGACTTTATTAATGGCACGTAAATCAATTATAAAATTAAATGGAATTGCATTATCACTTTTTTGTACATGGGTAAAATCGGACTATTGCACAAACTTCCTGCAATCTCCTCAATCACCCCACGATGCCACAAAATCGGAAAC